>JAOBAY020070333.1:0-11809 GCA_025331085.2 Zoanthus sociatus | reverse complement strand
GCAAGCTAGTACAATCGAATGATGCCGCCTCGATTTCATGCTCGACTACGATAGATAGATAGATAGATAGATAGACTAATAGCAAACCGAAACCTAGACTCGGCCTACCATAGGTAGCCCGAGTAATTACAGATTTATGGTGGGTAAGGATGTTTAGTCTTCGAAATATAGCTTTTTAAAGAGGCAAAAAAAAATATTTAACTGAATTTAGCATTTCTTCCTTCTTGTTTTAGGTTCTTAAATATATTGCTGGAAGTAATGGTAGTGTGATGCATTTGAAACTAATAAAGCATTTAAAGAACAAAATAGCGCAACAAGTTGTCTGGACGGTTTGTCCTTATGGAAGAACAGGTGTGTTGGTGCTAAACGAAGTATTCAAAAGCTATCAATTATGATCAAGGGTTTGGTTTAGTTCGGATCGTATCATAGATCGATTGTTTGCAATAATTCAATTATATAACATGTTAATTACAATTCATTTTCTCATGTGGTAGAGCACATAGTTGTAATATAGCTGCTCATAAAACCTAGTTTTGTGAATCTTTTTATTTAATTTTCTTCTTCTGGAGTGTACAGAGTCGTATAGTAATTCTATGAACTAATGGCAAAGTTTTAGTCTAAATACCATTACTTGAAACTTTAAACTGATAAAACCAAACAGGTATGTCCTTTTAAGGGATATCAGGTCACAATTTAAGTAATGTTGAAAACAATCTTTGAAGTTAGGTTGCACAATGCTGCTTAGAATCGTAAATAATATCTTGTTCTTGGAACCTTTGAGCATTTGGAAAAATGCTCTCTGATTTCCTTTCCTTAAATGCTACTGGTTTGTAAAAAAAACGTTGACATCCGCATAACTTATGGGGAATTCGCAGGAGCGGTTATCTGTTATTTTTTGGTGTTTCATGGTGCAAAACCTTGTGATTAATCATCAGCTCTGGTCACCCAGTTTTCGTTTTCATCACGTTACAACCAAAACAAGAATATAGCTGATGGAATATCTGGAATTTATTTTGCAAAGCACGTTTAAAATGTGAAGTTTTGTTCTTTAGGCACTAAAAACAATGACGAAGCTATAACATTAAAAGGCAAAAGATATTTTACCATATTGAAACATTTTAAAGATTGTCTTAACTTTAAATCTAACATACTGGTTTTTCCTCTTTTTAGATAGAGCTTCAGAACCGTAGAAAACTGACAAGAAATATTCTCCTAACGTAACTGCCATTAAAAAAACATTTATTTAACTAGTCTATGTTATTACCAACGTTATCAACCTCGTGTCGCCTAATTTGACTGCAATAACGGCAAGATTAGCAAATTTTCTAAGCTTTAAGTATATCTCCTTCTATAAAAGACATGGAACCAGGCTATTGCGCATGGGTGTTTGACAGTGTTACATAAACAATGTTGGGAAGATTGAAAGCATTCATGAGAATCTTGGAAATCAAAAGACTGATTTAGTCAACTATGCAGAGTTCATAAATCAGCTGGAGAACGCTTCTAAATGTTCAAAGCCAAGCAAAGCGCATGCCCAAGAAGTAATGGGCATTTCGAGTAAGCCCCTGTTGTACAATGATACTTGTTGAATCCCTTCCGACAGTTTTTAGAATATTTTAACTCATTTAAATGATTAAGTTGTCAAAATAAAAAAAAAGCAACAAAATGCAACCAAGTGTATGAATATGCACCTAAAAACAGAAAAAAAAACCCTATAGACAAGGACAGTTAAATTGTTTTAAATTTTTGTAAAAATTGCTTTCAAAATAAGTCGATGAACCTAATTTATTAAACTAAATTATCGATAATAAATATTTTATAGAAATATGAGTCAAATAATTATATCTAGGGAGACAACAGGAAAGGGGGCTCATATTTTGTCGCACAATATACTTTGATGCAGTGCATTGGGTAAACTGATAATGGAAAAAGTCTTAAGCCTGATAGTAGCTCAGCATACCCCTCTCCTGATAAATGGCTTCATATATTTATACAACATTGAGATCATACTTTCTGCTTGAATATTTCCACTTTTACATTAAATTGCAAAAACGAGGCATAAAAACAATAATCTCAATATGTTCCTACTCAGTTTAATTCACACGATTTTATTACCCCTTTATTTTTGTTATCAATCTTTTTTGTACTTCCATCGTATGCCGATTTTTTAGCCGTTTTTAGACAGTTTTTCAGAAAATAAAATTTTATAACATGTGTGTTGGTTTAACTGGTTTAGAAAACCAGCTACTCTACCGACAGAAACGACAGTCATGTCTAGATTAACCAGGACTATCACTAAGTAAAAACCGAATAGACCCAGCTACCTTACCGACAGAAACTACAGTCTGGTGTAGATTAGCCGGGACTATGAAAATTGATACCGAATGTTTAGAAATTATTGCAAAAGTGCACGTTGGGTATGAAATGCTATACTCCTCGCGGGCTTTAATTATCTCACATCCAACAAGCGAGAATGGAATAATCGTTTTATTAAATTTCATGAGCTTTCCGAACCCTTCGATACTTGAAAATGTCAACAGAAATTTATTCTGACATTTTCAGCTTAGCAACACTTTACACAGTTAGTTTCCATATATCGTCATTCCGTATAGATTGAGTGAACCAATCAAAACGCTAGAAACGCAATAATCGAGGTTGAAAATTTAATAATTAACAATTATCCCCAGAAGTGGAGGTGACTAGTAATGGATATTTACCAAGCCGCGGAGCACCAACACTGATGGGGATAATTGTTGCATATTCGGTATTAACTTTGACACTGAAGGGAATAATTGTTTTATTAGTATTAACCTAGCTGGTCAATAGCACTTTTCAAATTTATTTCAAAAGTTTTTTTAAATCTGAGCAAAAACAAGTCTCACAACCAGTCTTTCGTAATCTATCTCACACGCGAGCACATAATCACATAACTGAATTCGGTCAAAGTCACATTGAATTGCAAATAGTTATTCATTGATCAATAAGGAAATCACTGGAAATACGAAATCTCCAGGTAATGCACAATGAGCAATCAAATCCTGAACTATTTACTGTCCGTCCGTCACTTGAACTTGGATTATTTATGTTGATTTGAAAACTGTGTTGTTGAAAGTGCCGCTGGGAATGAGTAAGCTGCTGGCCATCTTGGATTCCTACACGACTAACAGCAGCTGGTTGTGGTTCCATCACAGCCCTGTCACTGTTAGATTGCGGCCAAATTCTTCAACAAAATTGGATTTCTACTATCTTAATTTACGAGCTCCTATTCGTCAAATTGTTTTTTTTAATGTGATCCTTTGTAATCTGACATTTGGGAACAATTGGAGCTCCTATTGTAGATAACATAGACATAGTAACATAGATTACGTAAATGCAGTTTTAACCAATGAAAAACACTGAAATAAAGCTCGCCCCGACCCTCAACCAATCAAGAAGCACTTCCTCCGGTACGCATAGAAAGACCCACATTTGGGGGCAATTTTACTGGTCTTCGACAGAGTTTTGAGGTTGTTGTTTAAAGTTTTATTGACACCAGAAAACAAACTGTTGCCAATAATAGAAAAAGACCTGTTGTGGGGAGGATTTTTTAAATGGCGGTCAAGTGCTGCACGAATTGAGGTGAGAAACCTCTTCACTCTGATGAAGGCTGCCACAGGTGCAGCCGAAACGTCAAGACTTTAACTTTTGTTACGTGAAAACTGTAAAGAATATTTTATAGTTTTAACATGACACGTAAACCTAAAAGAGACTTCTTGTTATGTCTGTCTGCCATCTTGTTCAATTTCCTCGATAGCAATATCATACTCATTTTGTTACTTAAACCATGCTGCAAAATTTTGTTAAACTTTGTATTTTTCTTTGTGTTTACATGGCCTCGCATAAGTAGAAACGTTTTTAAAAAGATTGAAATATTGTAAATTATATATATTTAGTAAGCATTAAAAATCGCTGTGCTGTTGATTTTAAGTAGTTAAAACTTTAATTAAACACTGAAGCACCATTTGCCAATTTTGTGTTTAAAGGAGTTCCGGGTCCTTCTTTAATTTTATGAATTTCTTCAGAAACTGCAGCAAAGCGGAAAGCGAGTAATCATGTTTTTCACGGTTGAGTTACCGAAATGAATAGCGCGGGATATTCGGTGTTTGATGAACCATGCGGAAAGTGATATTATATTCATCTGCTAGGTTTTGGGGCAGATCCAGGATTTTGAAAAGGATGGTTCGAAGAAATGGGCCGCCGGGTCCGGGAGCATGCTCCCGCGGGAAATTTTGAAATTTATAAAGTCCTCGGGAATGCGATTTCCAGCGTTTTGAGGGATGATGGTGGAAGGTTTAATACCTTAACAAACTATCTCTTTTTAAAGCGACTACGTTTAAGCCTTCATAATAATAGAGATCAAATGACTCCTAGAAAATGAAACTAAAATCACTGTAATATATTTGTCTTCTTTATTTAATTTGTCCTAAAGAGTCACGCTTAAGATTCCACAAAAATGGGATCAACAAGTAACATTCTACGAGGTTGTTGTAAGGCAAATTCCCTCAGAAGCCGCACGTGTTAGAATGTATTTTTCTTTTCGTTTATGGGGCTCGACAGAACCACCCGAACCACCCCTGGTTTCGCTCCAGAGGTTAATACTAAAACCAGCTTCTCTAACGACATAAACTACAGTCAGGTCTAGATTAGGGACTATCAAGTTTAATGCCGAATAAATGTTACAAGCTTTTAAGCTTTAACAAGTTTTTTAAAAAATCTCCATTTGTGCGTTAATTTTAAGTTTTTGAATATTATTAACCTTGCTCGCCAACTTGCTGAAAGATTACAGGCCTGACTAATCCACATTTATAAAGGGAAGTTGAGACTCAGTTCTTAATTCCAAAAATTGATTTTTGATGTAATTATGGGATAAACATTTTATGGAAAATATGAACAATACTTTGTAATGAACCGAAAATTACTTCTTGGTGAAAAACCATTCTCTTCTGTATCAACCCCTTTTTTCTCTTCTTGTGTATGGCTCACTCTTTTATCTTCTTCAATCTCAAGCCTTTCTCATCTTGTTTTGCAACACCCACTTTTTTCTCTTCTTCAATATCAATCCTTTTACCTTTTCTTATGTACCATTCCCTTTTTTTCTTCAACCCTTTTTCCTCTTCATTTATCACCTCCTCTTTTCTCTGTTTCAATAGCTACACTTTCCCCTCTTCTACTTTATTACTTCCTTTTTTCTCTTCTTCAGTATCAACCTATTCTCTTCTTTTTCTGTATCACCCCTCTCTTTTTCTGTATCACCCCTCTCTTTTTCAGTATCACCCCTCTCTTTTTCTGTATCACCCCTCTCTTTTTCTGTATCACCCCTCTCTTTTTCTGTATCACCCCTCTCTTTTTCAGTATCAACCCTTTCCCCTCTTTTTCTGTATCACTCCCTTTTTCCTTCCTTTGGTATCAACCCTTTCTCCTCTTTTTCTGTATCACCCCCTCTTTTCTCTTTTCAGTATCAACCCTCACCCCTCTTCTGCATCACCAGCTTTTTCATGTCTATGTACATTAAAAACCAAAACAATTGAGTTACATTAATTACTTTCAGCATTTCAGCATTTTTTTTATCATTTCTGCACCAGATGTTTTTAAACATCTGTGAACAATTTTAAAAAATTGTGAACAATTAAGTACGTAGTCCCTTTCATGTAAAAATTATTTGAATGGATTTTTAAACAAATTTGATATTATTTTAATGGCTTACATAAAGCAAAACTCTTACTCATTCACATACTTAAGAAAAGAACTATCCGTGCAATAACCTTTTGTTACACCTAGGACTCCTAGTAAACCTCTAGTTAAAATACTAAACTTACTGAACATTAATTTTTCGAAATAGTCAAATTTCAGTTGACGGAACTAGCATACAAGCATTATTCAAATTAATAGCTGGAACTTTCACAAGTTACACACGCTTTAAAATTCAAAAAATATATTTTCGGCCACGTGAAATTTCAGTTATAGCCAGTTTGGTATGGGTACACGATCAATTAGATTCCATTTAGAAGAGGAAAACTCCAAAAATGTTTCTGTTTTTAATTTTGTTTCATTATAAAGGCATATAATCAGGCTTTTTTCGAATATTTATTTTAGTTAAACATACATAAATGATGTATTTGTGTTTGATACACAGCCAACAATACAAAATATAACACATACATGTTTTATACTTTTTTTATGCAGGCTTATCAGAAGATTTAAAGTATAATTAATTTGGGCATTGCGTTTGTTTGCTGTTTTAGGCGTCTAGAGTGCTCGATACACCATGGTGCAGAGCAAAATATATTGTAAAAGTTTCACATACGGTGGTAAAATTCAGGGTAAAAACTATAAAATTCTTACTACAGTTTCACGCTCTGAGGCGATCTTCAGATTAACTAATTGAAACAAGAAGTTTTATTCTCATGCCGGCATATAGCAAACAGTTCTGATCGTTTGTTGAAAGTGGAGTCTTTGGAGACGTTCAGAACGTCCATTTTCTTGGCTAGGTACAGGGGGCAGAATTTTGAACTTCTCTTGTAAGTTTTTGCATGCTTGAATTCGCTCCATTCAAACGAATGTTGTTTTTTTTTTTTGAGGTTCAAATACACAGTAGTTATGTAATGGTTTCTCATGGGATACCGTGGAATATGCAATGCGTTACTTGTATTTTCCATGTTAACACAAGCCTTTAGGTGAGTGTGTATAGGAAGAAAATACAAGTGACAAGTGACATTTCCAAGGTATCCCATGAGATACCATTGCATAACTAATTTACCCCATGCCTTAAAAAATACAACTACAGTAACTAATTTATCTTCTCATGGAGAACGAAGAACTAAAACTGCAGTTTATGCCGATGTTTTAATCTCTTACAACGTTGACCGAAAACTTTGGTGCCATTTCAGAAACGTATGTACACAGTTCGATAGTCTTTCAAAAGTAATGGCGGGAAAGCAGGGTGGAATACCACCCGTTGGATGCCGCAAAATATGCAACAGCTTTCCAGGCTACTGATTGGTTGTATTCTTTAAGGCATGGGATACAATACAATACAATACTTTATTTTGTCCTCTGCAGAATAAGTAAATTTTACTAAAGCCAAAGCCAGAGGCTTAAATGGCTTGACCAGCATAATAATAGAGGATTCTTGTAATTGAAAACAGGAGTAACAGATTTTTATAAAATAAGCTAATCACATGCAAATACAATAATATGAAATGAAATAAACAATTAAATAAATAAATAGACAACATGCCGGTGCAGAGCGAATGATAGTAAAAGTATATATTTTTGGCTTTACAGAACTGTTTCGTGAGGATCGGAGTCCTCATTCATCAGGAGCTGGAACTAATTATACAGTAAGATGACAGACAGAAATATATAGAAGAGAGTCCCACTGGGGCTAATTAGATCGTAACAGAGCTTTGTGTTTGTGCTTGCACGAAGATAAAAGTTCAGTTCTTTTGTTTAGAGAACAAAGGTGCGGCTTGAAAATTATTACATATTTTTTCCCTTCAACACAAATTGAGGAGGTGAGAAGGAAAAGCGATAGACTGATAGTGATGACACTTGAGGAAGAAGTGGTGAGAATCATATGTGTGTTTGGTCCGCAAAGTAGCAGAACAAGTGTGGAGAAAGAGCATTTTTATGATGGTTTGAGGGGAGTGAGTGGGATCTTCACAGTGTGGGTGAGCTAGTATTGGGTATGGGTGATTTTAATGGACATGTTGGTAAACGGATTGAGGGTTATGAGGGTGTACGTGGAGGAAATGGAACTGGGGAGAGAAATGTGGAAGGAAAGATGCTAAAAGTTTGTGATGAAAAGCAGTTGTGTGTGGCAAACACATGGTTCAGAAAAGGGGAGAAGAGGAAAGTGACGTACAGTGCAGGGGAAAATATGAAAGAGATGACTTTTTACTGGTGGGAAAGAGAAGTAGAAAGTACTTGAGAGATGTGAAGGTCATTCCAGGTGAACTTCAGTACAGGCTGGTGGTCACGGATCTGGTTAACAAGAAAGTGAAGAAGGTGGTGAGAAAGGAAGTAATTGAAAGAAGGAAGGTTTGGAAACTGAAGACGATACATGGCCAAGATTTGAAGGAGGAGTAAGAGAGTTGGTAAGCGCTGATGCACTGGACTTGTGGAAGTGTTTTAAGGCATGTGACGAAGTATGTGGGAAGAGAAACAGATCCAGGGGACACATGGTGGTGGAACAAGGATGTGAAGGAAGCGATAGCGAGAAAAATGGACGCACATAAGGAAATGTGTAAAAGTGAGACTGAGGCAAACTAGGCCAGGTATAAGAACATGAAGGATTGGACAAAAAAAAAGTAGTATCAAAAGCAATGAAGGAGGCAGAGGAGCGAGAGCTAAGAGAGCTGACGAAGCATCCAAACAAGGTGTTTATGATTGTGAAGTCTATGAAAAAAGATGGGAAAGATGTTGAGGGAGGAAGATGCATGAGAGATTTCAGTGAGAAAGACAGAGGGAAAGTCTGGAAAGAGCACATGGAAACAATCATGCATGAAGAGAATGAGTGGGATCAGAACGTAAAAGCAGAACTGGTGGAAGGGACAGTTGAAAGGGTTAGTTGAGAAGAAGTGGTGAAGGCGATAAGAGAAATGAAAGCGGGAAAGGCTGCTGGACCCTCGGAAGTAAGTGTTGAAATGATAGCGGCGAGTGGGGAGATTGGGATTGGTGTGATGGTGGAGCTTTGTCAAGGTGTGTTGGATTGAAAAGGAATGCCGGATCAGTGGGCGCTGAGCGTTATGGTACCTATTTTTAAGGGGAAAGGGGATGCAATGAGTTGTGGGGCGTATAAGGGAGTAAAGTTGCAATGAAAATTGTACAAAAGGTGCTAGAAAAGAGGTTGCGGTGTGTGATAAAAGTGAACAAGATGCATTTTGGTTTTATGCCAAGGAAAGGAACAGATGCAGTGTTTATTTTGAGAAGGTTACAACAGGAGTACTTAGAGAAAGAGCAAAGGTTGTATATGTGTTTCGTTGACCTGGAAGAGGAATTTGACAGAGTCCCGAGGAAGGTAGTGGAGTGGGCAATGAGGAAGAGAGGTGTGCCAGAGGTAATGGTGATAGTAGTGATGAGTCTGTATGATGGCGCGAAAACAAAAGTTAGAGTTGCGCAAGAGTTGTTTGAGGAGTTTGAGGTGAAAGATTGCTGCCAGAGTAGGGTAAATTCGGCTATCCCCGTTTACGGGGATAAGTCCGGATCAAAATTGGAATTGAATTGGACTGAATTGCATCCTGATTGTACTAAATACCCTAGTACTGTAGTACGGGCTCTACCGGATTGTGACAAGTAAAGATCGCTGCCGAATGTTGCGATGCTGTCAGCGGCTTTACCAACTCAAACGAAATGTCAGAAGGAACTTTTAAAAGCAACCCAAAAGCCTTTGTTAATTTCAGAGCATCATCCTTGCGTACACAGGTCTGTTGCCTTAAAAATTGTTTTCGTTCCTGTGGACGTATAGTCTTACTGAACGTCACATGAGTTAAGACCAGGTGTTAAGGTACTTACTTATGCAGTACTAGACGATCAGTCCACGGATGTCTTCACTGCAGACTCCCTTAGAAACAAACTTAAAGCACCTTTGCAGGAGCTCAACCTTGAAATTAGCACCATCGTCGGCACAAATACAGTTTGCACTAACAAAGTGTCCGTACAACACATCCAGGACAACGACAACAGACATTCATCGATTAAAAAGTCATACGCTTACACACGAGAGTTCATCCCAGCTACAGATCAAGTCATTGCAACTTCCGACGTCGTTAGACATTGGAAACACCTTTCTTGCGTAGCAGACAAATTCATTATTGACCAGACGTAGAGATCGGCATGCTAATCGGCGGGAAAATCCTAGCAGCCTTCCAACCGATCAACATCATTTCTGATAGTGCCGGAGAGCCGTGTGCTGAACAGTATAAGTTCGGATGGACGGTAATCACACACGTATGCAAAATCAAGCCCGACATCAAAAGCAACGACCGACATGCAACCTCAGTTAACTGCGTTATGGTACAAAGAGAAGCACTACTCGTCCTAGATGAGAGCTCTCCCGGGTCAAACATTCTCAAAACCCCTTTCATATTCTCCATCTCAACAAAAAAAACAGCACTTTTTGTCTCTACCTTCACTAAACCAAGTACGCAAAATGATGGAGCTTGATTATAACGAGATACGCTGCAGCCACAAAATTTACGGAACCAAGCAAGAAGAATCAATAAAAGAGAGAAAATTCAGAAATATCTTTCTGAAAATGGAAACCTCGTAGCCCCGCTACCATTCAAGACCGACAATGTGTTATTGCCAAACAATAAAAAATATTGTCTTAGAAAACTTCTTGCACTCAAGAGAAAATTAATCAGTGATGATAGGCTGAGATCCGATGAGCTAGCCTTCTTGCAAAAGACACTTCACCATAGTCACGCAAGTCGAGTCCCAACAAACTAGCTGAACACCAGCAAAGGTAAAGTCTGGTACATGGCCGATTTCAGCATTTACCACCCAAGCTAGACCAATCCACATAGTCTTTGACTTCAGTGCAGTGTACATACAACAATGAATCTTTAAACAAGCACCTCCTAAAGGGACCTGACCAAATGAACTCCCTAATCGGAGTGCTGACACGCTTTCGAACAGATGTTTCACAGTTTGTGGATCACATGTCGATTGTTAACACCAAGATTTCCTTCGCTTCTTGTGGTTCAAAGATAACGATCTCAAAAAACCGATCGTTGACTATCCAATGGATGTGCTGGTGCTGCATCATCCCCAGGAATCGCCAATTTCTGCTTACACCATACGGCAGAAACGAGTGTGGAAAGGATGCAGCAGACTTTCTCCGCAACAACCTACGCCCTCATAAATTCGCAAGCAAATATGAAAGAAGTACTTGCAGCCCTCAATGTAAACGATCTTGCCAGTGACCTGAAAGACCTGGAATTGCGACATGATACAATGCCAATCCATAGATCCCTCGGCACTTACTGAAGTAAAGAATGCAACACTTTCGGATTTCGTATAGAATTTGTTTTTTATTCTAGTGTAAACTAACTAAAACTAATAATTCTTCAACTTTTTCTAGAACTGGAAAACCCGCATATTTTCTGATCTGATATTTGTGTTTTATAAAACTTAATAGCATTTGAAAATTTGGCCGAGTATCATTACATTCGCACAAATAGATGTAACATATTGTAAGTATTTTGATATAGTTGGCGCTCTTCGTAGAATAGAATGGTCATTTCTGAAACCAGGGCGCTAAAAAGAATGGGCGGCGAAACGCGCGCTATTCCTTGAGCGACGTGTGATGCAGGCCTCCCGCGATGCACGCTTCGAACTTGTTTTAAAATGACGCTATTGTAAGTTTTGAAAATGGTTTCTTATGGTGAAAAATGCTCATGTTTTTATAGAAGTTGCCCACGTTTGCGGATGTTTTGAAGCCTTAAAGCTTGCGATTTGAATTTTTTTTTTCTCGAAACATCGTACAAAGAATTTTTGTTGAACGTATGTGCAGCGAGCTTACAATTTCGACATGTGAAGTTGGAGGACAAATGTGCAACTTCAGGAAGTACATGGACTATATTTCAAAAACACGGGAAAGTTTGTTTTACTTCTATCAGACAACTTGGATATTCATAACGTAAACCGGCTAGCTGTGGATTAAGGGGGCATAATTAAGGGTTAAAATTTTCGTGGATAGTGAAAGAGTTGAGAAGGAGATTTGAAGAGGGAGATTTTTAAGGACAAGCGCCAAACCGTCCCTCCAGAC
>JAOBAY020070323.1:0-11811 GCA_025331085.2 Zoanthus sociatus | reverse complement strand
ATATAAAAGTGCCACTAGCTCAATTTATTCGTCTCGAACTATATACCGTATAGTTTCCTACATTTTTGAAAAAAAGTTTTTGATTTTGGTCACCCGTTTTTTTAATTTACGCCACCTTGAAGCTCGAAAGATATCCGCTATCTTGGTCCTGAAGGGGACTGGGACCGATAACATGCATGCCTAAGTTCATCCTGGCTGGAAGTAGTCTCCTTCGCAGCCGTTTTAGGTCGTCACGCAATGCTTATCCTCACTAGTGGGGAGTGACGTGCTGCGTGACGACTCAGGTAGTGGCTGCAAGGGAGACTAGTCTAGAAGAAAACTCCAGATGCAAGAGTGAAACCTAAAAAATCGAATCTTTGGAAATTTAGCTGTGTAGTTCATTCGGCCTTTTCGGGGAATATACTAGATATGAGAAGCTAAGCTAAATCCTTTGCGAACCAGGTGTCCCCTGGAGCCGGCGCTTATCTCCAGTTTCTGCAGTGTTAAGCGGATGAGAGTCTTTGACTTCTCCTGGACGGGACACTACTCCATCGCAGGTTAGCTCCCAGCAAACGCTGGTACTCATTTACCTACCCGGCCGGAAGGATGGAAAGCTGAGTTGGCTTAGATGGAAAAGAAAATCACACAAATATTCGAATCCCGTCAAGCTGCTGGGATCAAACTGGGGACCTTGTGATTGGAAAGCAGAGATCTTACCAACTGCGCCAACCACTCCCGCTCAAGATTATACTGCGGAGCTTTAAAACAAGAGCTATTGTGGTGGATTAGAATGTCACACGTAAACAATATAATGCTCGGAACCCAATTGTCTCTAGATGGTTGAAAGCCTCTAATTCAGCGGTGATTCCAAATATGGAATATATCACGTGATGAGCGTTCGACACAGGTTCGGGAGCGTGGAGTCGAAACGTGTACGAAAGGATAATCACCGCTATTCATTACAGCGCTTTAAAAATAGAAAGAGTTCCAATGTTCTTCGTTGCTCCACCAGCTTACAATTCATAAGAGACCTTTGACTGATTCGGTGTTTGGATTCGAGCGTGTTAAACCAGTATTGAGAATAAAGTACTTTGATTTTGTTTTTTAAAATTGCTCAATCACACTGAATTTTTTAAAACACTTTCCATTTTAGTCGTTATTTAAACAACCTCTTTGCCATTGTTATCTTCGCGCTAAAAAAAAACGGAAAGAAAACAAATCAATTTTAAAAACAGGTCAGGTTAAATAACTTTTTTTTGTTCATTCTTTAATACAACATTTTAGGTACTCTGAAAATGATTTTTAAATCATTAAAAGACTTACAAGACTTAAAAGACTTCAAGCTCGGACGCATATCTTGGCGTGAAGATAGCTAGTGTTCCCAGATGAAAACACAGATCAGCCCATATTGGTTTAGAGTTGGCCCAGCCGAAGCCACACAGCTTGGTATTCAAAGAGCTAACTATTAAAGAGTTTTCTGACTATTCCCTTTTTGCGTGATATTTTGAGCACAAAGAAAGTGACATCACGTTCAAGTATTATCATTAGATTTTAGCACTTTTGTTTAAGATAATGCAATATCACAATGAAATCTTTTAAAACCCATTATGACTACAATTATCCGGTCGGCAAGTCTGTATTGAATAGTTGAAGTACAAATTCCGTTACATGTTTCCCTTACTGTGCCATTTGAATGAAGAGCAGGATATGACCTAGAACTCAGCGGTCTGTTTGCTTTGTTAACGACCTTTAAATACGAATTGCGGCAATTCACTTTGTTATTCTGTCAAGGGCTCCATGTGAGTAAGAAAATGTGCCAACATTCATAATTATATCTAACAATGATCAATCAAAAAACCAATGCGAGCAATTTATTGTTGTCCCGCTAAAAAAAATGCTAAGTTGTTTAAAATTTATGCCATTGCTTGTTGCTTGTTTAGCCATAGGGAAAAAGGAATGGGAGAAACAAATACCCTTCACGACCCTTCTTTTTATCTTTCCTTCTTTTTATCTTCCCTTCTTCATCTTCTGTGTTTACAAACGTCACACTCCCACACTTAATCAATAGTTTAGACTTCGATCGAGGATGAATGCACTAGTCATCATTCCACGAGGCTGGACGATGAGTGGGTCATTTACTTGGAGACCACAAGGCTATCTTACCGGGTCACAAGTTATCTATGAGAGCTACAGTACGCATGGAAAGCAATTTATCTATAGTTATTTGCATTTGATTATGACTTTTGTCTTGTTGCTACAAAATTATATTTCTAAATAGCCACATGTAGTTGTTGACTGCCAATTTTTAAGAAACATTTCTCTACTATGTTTGATTGAAAAAACAAACAATCATTGAACTCTTGACGTATTATTATCTTTTCTCCTTTTAGCGAATTTTCGCGTTAGTTATGGCAGAGTGAAGATGGTTTGAATTTCGCGTTTGTTAACTCACTGAGTCTATTTCTTGTTCGATATACATACACCATCTTACTAGTTCAAACACATTGAAAAACCATTTTAATGTAAATATATTTTCAACGAAAATGAGCTGCTTTTTGTCTTGAGACATTCTAAAATGTAGTGATAATAATTACAAGTTATCAATTCAGTAGTTAAATGGTTAATCAATCAGAGACCTACCTAGTGAAAGCCTAAAAACTGCTACAAGGAGGATGAATACCAAGCTTCTGGTTTGCTTCATTTTCCAATATACATCGAATGTTCTCTGCAACAGAAAAAGTCGAATTGTTAAAGCCATGAATTCATTGAGTTAAAGTGAGCAAGAGAGAAAGCTTTTTTTGTCGGATAGCAAATCAAAAATCATATTAAAAGACTTAAATATACTGTTTCCATGTACCAGTTGGTGACTCGACACCTTAAAAAGACGATCCCCTTCAAATTCTACAGCGTGAGCAACTGACTTTGTAGATTTGAATCTACTTTGTATAAACAGAGTGACTGCATTCCTTTTTTAAAAATAACAAATTCCCAACTTATTTGTGGAAGGGCGTCCGTGTTTTAAAAGGCTTATTAAAACAATAATGGAATGACATAAGAACAATGGTGATTAAATTGAACAAAATGTCAAGAAAAATGACAAGTATTACGTAAAAGAAAGCCCAACTAATAAATTTTTAAAAGCAGGAATTAAAATTTCATTGTATTAAGACTTTGACAGTTTGAAACAAAATGAATCAAATGAATTTCCAAGTACTGAAAGTGAAATGTTGCACAACAATAAATTTTCAACACTACTTGTAAAACCGAGCGTAATGCCGTCACCTGAGGCGGCATTACGAAACATAGAAAAAATTATTGAAACATTATTGAAACATTCACAATGAGTGGCCGGATGTGAAGGAGTAATTGATGTGTGAACTAATTTTAAATTTCTTAAAGCATTTTTCGATTTTTTGCAATGATTGTGTATTCACTCAGTATCAATAAAATTAATTTGTTGACAAGTTACAAGTAGCTCGCTGGACTTAACTCTGCCGCTGTAAAAAAAGGTTTCATTAAACTTTTTCAATCTGGAAAAAACTTAGTTTACTTTCGAAATGAAACAATGCCTTTCATTGTTTTTTCAGGTAAACGAATGAATATTAATTATCACCGAATTTAAAATGGGACTCTTTGTTTAATGATCAATATCTATGAGAAGCTAGCACAAGGTATGCCTTGATCTGATAACATTTAGCGATACCCCAACATCGAGGACCTGAATATTTTACATATCTTTGTCATGCGGAGTTGAAATTTATATGTTGAGGTTAATATACTGTTATGCTAATGATAAAACAAAAAGACATTTTATCTTCCTTTTTTTAAAAGAAATTGGAATAGGGATTCAATTTTACTCGCAAAACGAACTACATTTCGGTCATTTTCAACTTTAAAGTTGATGTATATGAACCTGTACATTCAAAGAAGCAGAAACTCGATTCATTGTTGTGTCAATGCGATTTTTCATTTGTTAAACACAAAATTAATGGTCGTCAAATATGAACATAAAGTGATGTAAAATATTAACCTAAGTTCAACTCTGTTAGTTAATATTGTCAATTTGCTCATTTAATACAAAGTAATATATGACAAACTGAGAAGAAAAACCACGAAATTTATAAATGCTTAGCTACAGAAGCCGATTATTGAATAGCAACTACACCGGAAGTGTTTTAAAAATGAATACTGTTTAGATAATTGTTTTGTACTCTAAACTTCGTCGAATTCCGATATTCATTTTTGTTGCGAAGAAAATCATCATGTTTTCCCCTCAGAGTTACACCGCTTTTGGAGTATTATATTAATCTATCATAGTTATGCCTCCGTCCTAATACTAAAACACACTCAATGAGTAGCTAAATAATGCTAACTGCTAGTGCTACTTTCAATTGTTCTTATAAAGAGTGTTCTCACTTGTTGTAAGTTGTGCAGATAACAACTACATGATAACTTACCACCGTTTAAAATGTGCTTGTGCGAGACACTTCAGTGGCTTGTCAACAATATCTGAAGCTAGTGCCGTTCACGCAAATCTTCTTCAAAAGCTATTTTTAACGTGTTTGAACTGACTCACACAAACTCAGAGTTAGACATGATCTTTTCCACAGGCACTGGTTTCCAAAGTTACTGAGACGGCACAAAAAACGAATATTTTCGGTTGGTTCTTAAATAGCTGCAATATGAAAAGAAATTTTCCTGCTTTATTCACACACTGCTCAAATTCACTGAAGTTAGGCCTGAGTTATTGAAGCAAAGAAACTCAATACAATGTGAGCGTGGGTTTTAAGCGGTTTTTGTTATTCAAATCTCGGCCAGCGAAACAATGCTATCAACTGAAGGTTATTAATGATGTTGTTGCTATAACAACAATTGGAGACTTATTTGATAGGGAAACTTTTGCCGCCAAAACAACTTATGTTTTTTGACAAAACTTGCATTAGATCTGGTTACATACGTCCAGCATTGGTGAAGCGAAGCTTTGCCGATGGCTGTAATTGTAAAACGTAAATATCAGTACGAGTTAGGAATTCACACGTGCCTTTTTACATCAACTAACAGTAATAAATAATGAAGCTCTTTTTATTGGCATTATCCTATTCAGCTACCAAAACTTACAAAATAATAACTTTTACTAACGTCCCAGGCTAACGTCCCTTACTTCTATTTAGACTGGAAGAGACATACTGAAAGTGTTTTTTCAACCATCCTCAACCCCCAAGAGTTGGATTGTAATCAGCTGACAAATCCGTTGCATGCACAGTACAGTCCACTGACATGAAGGTCCAAGGCTTAGGGGAACCTGTTGATACTTATCATCATCATCATCATCATCATCATCCACCCTTTAGCGCCATGTCAAAACGTATAGATCAGGGACAAGAGGTCTCCACCGTCCTCTGATTCTGGACTATGATTTGTATGATAAAGAATACCGTGTACTGGCTTTATTCGATCTCTTGCTCATATTGGTTCACTGACATGCAAATTAATTTCAACGTAGTTTTCCAGCTATTCATTTTATTTTACTTCTGTTTCTGGCAATCTTTTCCAGTTCTCTACAGGATTCTCCCGTTCTCTTACGTTCTTGCTCTGTAGATCGACGCCCTGATGCCTTTGGTCGCCCACTGTTTCTTTGCCCAGCGGATTCCAGTTTGGTGACGTTGTCCGTTGGTTTTTGCAACGTGTGACCCAACCAGCCCCATTTACGGCGAACCATTTGCACTTCTACATTTTCTTACCCACACCTTTCCCAAAGCTCTTTGTTTCAAACTTTGTCAGTCCACTTAATGTTTCTTTTATACCAGATAAGAAACAGCTATGTTTTTGTAAGTAATCAAAGTGTTCGTTGAAATCTTAACTCAAGGTGAACTCGTTGCCAAACAGTTTATAATTCGTCAACAATTAACTTGTGCAATTGATATTGCTGTTAAATTCAAGTTAGTTTAAAATTAAAGAACAAATTGCAATCTCAAATGAATAAAATCTTGAACAAAGTCTTAATGCATTCTGCATCTAAATTGATAAATGCTCGATTTAATAGTACATTATTTTTAAAATTCTTTAACGTTTTGAAAAAAAATTAAACCTAAACGTTTTTTAAAAAAAAGTGAAACTGCATGTGAATTTGAAGCGACACTGCATCAAAACTAAAACTTTTAGTTTCGTGCAACAACCGTGAAACCAAAGAAATATCGTTATATAGGTAAATGCTAACATAATTTATATGTTAATAAATTATTATTCCAACAGTTACATTGCAACTTAAAATGAAAGACAGAGAATGCTTGCTAAGAATTCGATTTGAAGTCAGTCATCCCTGGGATATGTGTTATACGGGTACGTGCCGCCCTATATAGGGTATGGTTTTCGAGCTCTGGAGTCTGGGATAAGATATCATATTTGCTGAGGTCTGCAATAGTATCTCATGATTTGGCATAGTTAGGGATCTAATTGTCTGGGATAGGGTATCATTTTCCACTTAAGCTTATTGGTGTGAGTTAGGGTATGGAATTTGACTAAAAGATGTGTACATTCGTAAGCCTGGAATAGGGTTAGGGTTTTGAGCTTTGGGTGGCACACTCCCACCCAAAAATTAATAGAGTACCCCCCGGCAGTTAACTCCGGGAGATGTAAAGCCAGTTTATAGTAAAGGTCAACCTAGGTTAATTGATATTTGGTTGCTGGTATACGTACATTGTGACAAGAAAACTCATATTTACTATTGAGTCCTGCTAAAAATATTATTTCTTTGGATGATTAAAAAACTAATGAATATGCAAAAGCTGTTTACAAGATGTGAATATAAATATCAAAAAAAGTAACCATTGAGCAGAAAGTCTGCGCAGTCACATTGAGAAAAGTCCATGGAAAAAGGAGTCTGCAACACTCAAATGTACAGTCGTCTGCACATCCACAGGAAAGCTTGCAATATAACTCCTCTGAAATTTACCCATTCATCACAATACTTTGACTCTTAGAACTAAAAATCGATACTGTAAGTACTCATTTTAACGAAGCAATTCGGTTATTGAAATAGACTTGACTCTAAAACTTTGAGTAGTTTTGTTCCACAATAAGCAGCTCAAATGGAGAGTTAAATCCTCTATTTCAATGCATTATATTTTGTTGAAAATTTTTTTATATTTTAAAATGTATTTAAATTTTTTTCTTACAGTTGGAAGTTTGGAGTGTGTATTTTTGAGTTATTGCTCTAATATAATGTTTCTTTCGGTTTATCCATTATTTTTCCCAAATCCTGCTAGTTATTATACTTTATATTCCCCACAGAGAATACTCTTCTCAAGTAGCTCAAACGTTGAGAAATTTTGTCAATTGTCTTTTTTGTCAAGATGAGTGACCTGCCATAACGTCCACAACTCACAAAAACGCTTGCACAGGTATCCCAGTTTACGGCGTCACAGCTACTTGTCTATAATAGATTTTTAAAGTACAAATGTAATGACCGCTACTAGCCCGCGATGCCTGGTTTAGTAGCTACTGGTAATAATTAGTACTATTATGTATAATGCCGCCTGGCTAGCCTAATTGGTAAGGTGCCAGTCTATCGTGCGGGAGGCTCGGGTTCGACTCCTGGCCGGACCAACACTCAGGGTCTTAAATTAATTGAGGAGAAAGTGCTGCCTTTGCTCTAACATCTGCGAACGGTTAGACTTTCGCGTCTCCTCGGATAAGGACGTTAAACCGTAGGCCCTCGGAGACTTCTGTGTTTATGTGTGTATGTCTGTCATGTGATTATTATTATTATTATTATTATAAATATTGCTAAGCACTTGAATACTGTAGTCCGCACTCTGATTTCCCAAAATGATCCAACAACTGAGAAACAAAAAATATTAAGATGCAAATGTATGGATGTCATGCACTCTGTTTGCATCGATATGAGGGATGATTCTAATCCTTTTCCACAGAAGTCTCACTTACCTGAACCTCGGGTGGTCTTTTGGGATGATTTCCCTAAATTAAGAAATCAAAGAAAGCTCAATAATATACTTGCCTTTAGGAAGCGCAAAAACTTTAAAATAAGTTTCCTAACATAATCGTGTACTTATTCAACGAAGATTTGTACGTGGACTAGACTCAAGGTTTACAGGACACTTCTCATTAACAATGTCACGTTTCCTCAAGACTCATCCTCGCATCCTCATTCAACACTAAGTTTTTCTTGCTGAAAATCCCAGATTTAGAGGAAACTTCTCACCTCATTTGCCTTAAAGTAATTTTCTCTTTATTTTATAGATGTAGATTTGTACTTCGTGTACTTTTCAAGTTTACAGGAAACGTCACACTCACCTTGTTGAGTTTCCTCAAGATAATCTTGTCCTTGTTCAGCATGGGTTTGTACTTGGTGTACAATCCAGGTTTAGAAGACAATGTCCTCTTGGTTCCTGGTGCCCCCGATGGACTAGGCCTCTTGGACATTATAACTGATGATTCAATTATACAATGGTGTCATTTGTTTGGGAAAAAAAATGGGAACTTGTAAAATTTTAGAAAAGGGTTACTTTGGTTTATAAAAACAAAAAGATGTGCAAAACGGTAGCTATTACATATTCTAAACGCTCTCTTTTACAAAGTATTTCTCGTCTTAAGGATAGCATTTCAACTGGTAAAGCAACTGAAAATGTCACTTTTTACTTTTTTTAAGTCGCAAAACAATAAAAGGGCATTATACTGGTGTTTAAGATTAACATTGAAAAAACATCATTAATTTTTTAATGTAAGTAGTTTTGCAGGAACTTGTACTATAAGGACGTTTTAATTTTCAGTAATTCCTACGGTAGAAACTTGTAGTCATGTTTGGAATTCAAATTATTGTGAAAAAGTAAGCTTTTAGTTAAATCTGGCTATGACGGTATTCCTGAACGTTTTTAGTGGATGGGAAACTTTTAACATTGACATGCTCACAACAGCTGAAGCTTCCTAATCAATTGGTAAGAGCAACATACTGGTGTTGTAGAAGTTATAATTAGTATCTCTTACAAGGCTGGATTTCTTTCAGATTTCCTTACATAATTAATCAAAACAAGGACCGTGGAGCAGGGGTAAAGGTCACTAGCCACCTCAATAGTTTTTCAAAAACAAAATGTCTTTGAAACTTATTTCAGTTGCAGCAGCTTAAACGTTTAAAAAGTTAACAAACAAGTTATATCTTACATAAGCTGACTCATCTGAAAAATACATTGTAGAACTAGACAAAACTTTTATCTTTTTTTAAATGTTTGGTTGTTATCTATCATAATTCATTTAGATGAAAAGAAAGATGGTAAAATCACATTAAAGTACACTCTGATCACTCTTGCTGAAAACACAAATAAGATGATATTTTTAATACATCTAGATCTTTCCGTGCCATCCAGCGACTCAATATTTTCCTTCGACATAGTCTTTGAAAAAAATCAGTGAAATGCCCAGATTGGGATTCGAACCCACGTTACCTGGTCTCTTAAGTCAGGCGTGATAACCACTACACCACCGGGATTCACCATGTTGGTAATATAGAAAATTAAGGGGTATAGAGTTATCAGCAGGTGATCCGTGGGGTCAGACTTTTCCTTCATTAGAATATGTTTCTTGCCTCGTAATACCCATCAGGGATTCCCTAATGGAAAGAAACATAGAAACATACTCTAATGAAGAAAGTTCGTGGTTTGTGCTTCATACAAGGCAGGCACTCTGAACAAAATTTGCTCTACGGTCCTTGTAAAGGGCCATATATTTTCGCAAAACTAAGTTTCTTAATACACACGAAACATATCGAGGATTTAAAAGAAAAAATAAACGTGTTACCTAAATTCGACATTTCTCCTATTCTCACAACGTGTGGCCAATGCTGCAGTGTCTTGGCAAAGAATGGATTTGTGACACCCAGAATAACAGATGGACTACAAAGGATGCAAGACACTGGTTATAAACAATATAAAATGCTCTTCAAAAGAGTACAAAGCGTAATTAAAGTTGATACCTAAAACTCATTTTGTTCATCAAAATGGAGGCTGACACGATTTCCACACCCAATCCAAGTTACGTTTGGGACCTCTCCATCACACGCTCAAGAGTGTGAGACAATTTTCCCACTTCACTAAGGAAAACACCCAGGTGGTCTTCAAAAGCCGATTTAAGATGCGTTTTTAAGTAAACGTATTTAGATTAATTACAGGGTGTTTCAAAAGTTCGTGGACACTTTTCTATACAAATAAATGATAGTTTTAAGAATCCGATGTTAATGAAAGTTTTCCAGGTTTATGTACATTGTTTCCTTTGACCACTGTTGAAATATCAATATCCAGAGTGCCCCCCATTGTTCTGTATATAATACACCCTGTACATCTGTATTTAAAATGAAAAATAACGCTAAAATTCGATATTTTGCAGTCTGCATAACTGCATTTTCAAGAATGATTTGTATATAGTAGCTGTATATATTATTAACAATTCTCTCAGCTTCATATAACAATTTTTAGCTTTGGTGTTTTGTCATAACATTGTATCTAAATCTGTTTGAGTAGGAAATGAATCACATCCTTCAGGGGCGGCGGAAAATGAATATTCCAGGGGGGGCTTGTGTTTACCCTGTTATATTAAAATATCTACCTACAGTCTTTTATACAGTGGAAAACGACCACTTTAAAAAAAATTAGTGGGGTGACCAGTGCAACACCTGCCTCCCCCGACCCACTTCCGAACTGTAGAGGAATGAGAGTGTGAGTTATCAATTAGCCAATTTCAAAAATAACATTATACTCTTTGCTTGTCCGCCAAAATTTTGCATAAGGATTGTTTCCAGCTTCTCCTGGGTTTGTTGTAAGTCCTAAGAGAAAATAAAAACAATGCTTATGCAAAATTTTGCAAGGACAAACAAAGAGTATTATGGTATTTTTGAAATTGGCTAATGGTATGCAAACACAAAATAGAATATAACTCGAAAACAAACCTTCAATTTCAATTATTCGAGTTCTCCGTAGACGAGTTCTCCGTAAAAACCCAAACTACGGAGAACAGACTATGACAAATCTCTCCTAATGAAATACTAATTCCTGCCAGACTTGTCATCGTTTTGTAACATGAAAATCATGGTGAATTATTTTTATACATAATCAATAATTACCATTTTGCTATGAAAATGTTGCAGAGGGGAAAACTATTTGTTTACCTGAACAAAATTTATTAAAATAATTTGTTTCATTGGTATATGACACAAACTAATTACCACAAGCTAACGTAAGTAAAGTCCAAGCTATCTGGGTGTCGGTTTCCCCTCCATTTTGAGACCGAAATGTTTGTCTGTAAGCTTAAGTTTAATAATACCACATTTTCCCATCAACTACAATAGGCTTAACTTTGTTTATGTTGAAAGAGAATATTTAACTCAAACTAAAGTATAAGGAAGATCTGTTTTCTGTTGCGGAGGGGTAGAGTTGCTGTAGAAGGGTTATCAGTCGTGGAAACAAACAAAAGTGGAATAAAAGGTTATATTTGGCTAGAAGTACATATCGCAAATGCAGCACTGTTATTTGACATGCACCTAAAAACATCACAAAGATGTCAATGATAACAGCATTAGTTATGATAACGGTGACTTTAATGGTGACAAGAAAATTCATATTGACAAATGAAGCGGAGAAGAACAGTTGGATATTAATGCCAAGCAAAATTTCTTAGCAAATTTGTTATCATCAAGTTCAATGTAACTATAACATCATTTTAGTATAAACCTATTATCGGTCTAACACGCATCCTGCATTCTGATTGGCTACTCTACCAGAGGTCTATTTGTAATAGCATACTAGTAGAGAAAAGATGGCGGATCAA
>JAOBAY020070304.1:0-11814 GCA_025331085.2 Zoanthus sociatus | reverse complement strand
TAACATTTCATTAGATACTTACCTCACAGTTTATCAAGAACAGTAGGTACCTTAAGCAATGAGGAAGGCGAAGCCGACGACAACGGCAAAGAACAATAGTAAATACAATAACTGCACGCTAGAGTGCATGTATCGAGCTCTGCACCTAAACATAGCTGTCGCTAAAATAACAAGGTAAAAAGACCTTTTTTTTCAGAGTTGTCGGGACTACAAGGACGTAAAAGCAAAAACTTTTTCAGTATTTATTAAGCTTCATGGATAAACATTTACTTGTTTTCTACTCAAGAAGTTTCAAGCAAAGAAACAAAACATTAATGACCTTTACAAAGAAGTAAATAGTAGTAGATCTAGAAATAAATAGTAAACTATCCAGAAATGTGATTTTTCCGAGCCGTCGTCGTTCGCGTCCCCTTCCTCGTTGTTTAAAGTGCAAATGAAGTTAAAACAAATTTAGCTCAGTTGTTAATTAATATTTAAGTTCTCAATACCCAAAATATCCAGTTTTAAACGAGCGAAAGCAATTCTATGAATTATTATGCCGTTTAAACTTTCGAAAACGGCGCTTCAAGGCGTCTCCATTTTGCGATCGGCCAACGGTCAGATTTTAACGGATATGACGTAACCAGTGGTTCTGAGGTTTCAAATGTTAATATGGCGGAGAAGAAAGCTTGAAAGCGAAAGCGACTCAGTAAAAGATAGAATATGTTCTTTTAATGTCCGCCAAAACGCGTGGAGTTTTGAAAGTCGATAACAGTTTTGCAAATTCTTTCTGCTTATTTAATAGAAATGCTAAATTATGCCTTTGTGATAAAATGTAAATAATTTCAGTAATGGCCCTTCATTATTTTCTGTAAATAGGATCAATATTAGTAACTAACAAAAAGAAAACATACAGCTTTTGTCATAAGCCCGGTTTTCATAAGAGCCATTCTTAATCATTCTTGATTTAGAGACGGCTTGTTTGCTTTTTTTATCTCAAGCAATATTTTCTCCTTTTTCCAAAGATGGAGGAACCTTCCTCATAAATAAATACATTGAACATAGAATCCAATTATTACTTGAAGTTTCACATTGAATTTCTGAGATGAATTCTCCAAAATTTAGCCTAAGTTGACAGCAAAACTAAGGAGAAAAGGAAAGCGCGAAATTAAACGAGAGTAAATGACAGCTGCTTTTTGAAAGTGTCAAGATTAAATACTTTGCACTTTGGCCTTTCAGAGAAAATTATTTTCGATTTTCTTCATTGAACTGATTCACTGTAAATTACTTAGGATCAAATCCAGAAATAAACAGCTGTAGCAATTTTTGTGTCACAACAAAACTTTGTATGACCTCCCTGACGTCACAAAGCTAAATTCCAATTTGAGGCGCAAACATGAACCGATGGCCTTCTGATGATTTAGCATGATTTTTGAGCTTCAATTTCTCGAAAAGTAAAAGTAGTACTGGGATGAAATTTTCATAATCTTTCAGTACACAAATTATTTCCGATATCGATTTTTCATTGATTTGACCTTTAATGATGCAGTGACCAAGGCTCGGGCTATGCACTGCACTTTGTGTGACTAAAGCCTTCTCTATAGTTAATCTGGCTATGAAATCAGGATAGAATCGCAGTTTGATTTTTAGATTCAGTGCTAATCTTAGCCTTAATTCGGTACAAAAAAGAGCGCTCAAGATTATCTACCCTCAGTTATGGTATGAGGAGGCGCTGAATAGAGCCAATCTAATGTCGCTGCAGCTCAGGAGAGAGAAGGCATGTGTTAAATTTCTCGAACAATCTCGCTCCTCATCTCCACTAGTTTAGCTCAGACCAAGATTCAAACCAGGCCCTATGCCTTAAGATCTGGTCAGTCCGTTTCAGTGCCCGTGACTGCCAATACTAAAAGATTTGGGAACTCAACCGCACCACACCGTTCATTGACATGTTAACCCTATTCAGACTGGCCGTATGGGCTTTTCCAGTGTCCTACATGCTGGGGAGGTCAGTAAGTTGTGCAATTAAAGCTATTGAGGAGATATATTGAGTATACATAGTTCACCACCAGTTTTTTTTTAATTTCCAAACTGCAAACAGTTCCATACTGTCATATGACGTCATAATTACGCCATCATTGTAAAAAAGGTAAAAATATATACATTTCTTACCAGGATCAGATGGATCATGAGAAAGCATATATTTTCAAAAAGAATTCGTTGGTAACAATAATTATTTTATACTTGAAACAGATATATGCAGCATCAGCAAATATTAAACTAATTGGGGAGGGGGAGAGGGTTGGGGAGAGGATAGGGAAACTTGACACGCAATATTTCAATTCAATTCCAGCCAGTATTACTGCCAATTAAGAAAACAGTACATTTTACAAATATATATGTTGCTAGTTTAACTTCTAGTTTTCTACTATGGTTTGAATTATCAACTAGCAACATATTGAATATAAAAGACCGTGTACAAAATACTATATCACGTAGGATCTGAGAAGATCATCCAGATACAAAATGTATGAAACATGAGTAAAATAAAATGAATAGCTGAAAAACTACGTTGAAATTAGTTATTTGGTCATTGTATCAATATGAGTAAGACCTCGGATTAAGTTGCTGGCTTGACAGTCGCCACGGGCTCTTTAATAACTTTCACTTCCTCTCTTCTTATTCTGAATAGGGTTAAATTACGGGGAAAACAGCTGCTTACAAGATCTAATTGTGGCAATTAGCAAGTTTGCATGGGGTAAGCCATAATTGTCAGGCTCGTTAATTTATTATTTACGGTAGATATGAAACGTAATGCTCGCTATTTAACAACAACAACAACAACAACAAATTGGCCTTACGTGGCCTTAGTGCCCACATTAAGTGCCTTGATACGCATGCGCATGTGCGGTTTAAACTTGACATTTTATTAACGGGTTATCGACCTTATTTGACAATATAATAAACGTCACCCTGCGGTAGCGCGCATGCGCAGTAAATGGTAAAATTCGAAAATAAATTACCTTCGGATAAGTAATGCTGTGTTATACATAATAAAGTACCAAATGCGGAGGAGTCCAAATCTGCCATTTCAGACCAAGTTAAAAAAAAAAAAAACTGGTCAAACCATTGACTGGAAAAACAACTATAACTTTAATATTGCGTACGGAGACCAATGTATCCTAACAAAATTCACTGAAGAGGCAGTTTTCATTGTGCAGAGGTGTCTCGAAGTGAACCGTAATCAGATAATTTAATTTTATCAAGGTCTTCGAGACTTTGTTCAGCCGTATAACATGGCATTTATTCATGTTTATGCCGTGAATTTTTTTGCTGAAAATGCATCAGGTCTTACCTGATACAGTCTGTCCTGCTGTGATTGGAGTCGGAGAGAAAGTGCTTTCTCCATGTGGTGTAGCTATTTGGCTTGCATTCTCGGTTGTTTGATTTGCTGCTGACAGTTAAGAGCTCGTTAGTATTATTATGTAATAGATGAATATATATAAACAAGAAATTTTTACAAGAATATTAATTCTCTTTCGCATTGTATTGACCAACACTCATAAAAAGACTGAATTTTGCAGCACCACAAGACACTGATTTTTCAAAAAAATCCGAATTTCTCCTCAAATGAATTTTCACTTCAACTTCTTTTTTTAAATAATGGAAATATCATCTTTTACTCTTTTTTGATTGATTTGTAAAGCATTTTCAATATCTTGTTGTGTTCACATACAATATTATTATTTCTTCGCATATTTTACAATGAAATTTGTAAAATAGTGTTAACCACTTCCGTACCTGAAGGCAGTGCAGTGGAAGCAGGAACGGAAGCAAAAGATGCCTTGAATCCCTTATACGTAGTGCTGTCATCAGATACAAACTTCACGTATAGGCTCCGGCCATCCGAAGTAATACTTGGAGGTAATGTATTTCCGCAATATTTGCCTATCAAAGGGGCATCCTTGCAACTTCCATTTCGAATTTCCACTGAGTCATATTTGCATCGAGAATTGCTTTCTATTTGAAAACTGTTAAATGTTAACTGAATGCGAAAACCTTCCGGCACAGTTAATTTCCAAATACATTTGGCCCTATTCCCATAGTTACTAGGATAGTTTGGACTTTTAACAGTTCCACTTGGTGCTGTAATATCCACGGGAGTACCCCTGCAAGCTGGAACAATAGGAAATAATACAGAAGGCAAACATTAATATTGCTAGATAGATAAAGCAATTTAGAGTTTATACTTGATCTAATGATTGCATTTTTATGGCTGTAGTTAGCTGAAAAACTAATAAGTTAATACTGTACGATCGTGAATAAAAGTACATAATACAAACATGAGAATAATAATGATAACGATAACAGTTATAATGATAACGATAACAGTTATAATGATAACAATAACAGTTATAATGATAACGATAACAGTTATAATGATAACGGTAACAGTTATAATGATAACGATAACAGTTATAATGATAACGATAACAGTTATAATGGTAACGATAACAGTTATAATGATAATGATAACAGTTATAATGATAATGATAACAGTTATAATGATAATGATAACAGTTATAATGATAACGATAACAGTTATAATGATAACGATAACAGTTATTATGATAACGATAACAGTTATAATGATGACGGTAACAGTTTTAATGATGACGATAACAGTTATAATTATAACGATATTGAATTAAATAAAGGCTAAAATTACTACTAAAATAATCTTAAAAAATCGTTTCTAGAACGTTTTTGACCATGCGGTCATTATAAGTAGAATGTTCGTAAGTTTGCATCGACTAGGTTTTGTTCTATAAACTAATTGCGATTCTGAGCCGGTGATTCCACATTATATTACCGGCTAGTTGGGAGAAAATATAATCCATATTGGCGGAGTGGCGCTGCCACGGATCCGGAGCCAATATGAGAAATATATTTTCTCCCAATACCGGCAATATAATGTGGAATCACCAGCTCAGAATCACAATTCGTTTTGTATCGCGATTAATTTAATTTTTTACGCTCGTTAATTCTGAGCCTGTGCCTTTACATTATATCACGTCTCTCTCCCTCACCAAAATGTTAGCTGTATGACGATACAAGTTCAAGTCACTCCTGAAGGAAAAAAGTTTTGCAGTAAAACAATAATATGGACTTGTTTGTTCAAAGTGGGGTTTTTACTGGCGATTAAAAGTCCTATTATTTTTCGTCGGAAAAGGGTTCAAGTTCATTGTACGCGACGCTCCATTTGAATTTGTGGTTTGGATTTTGCGACAGATGACATGCCTGTTCTAAATTTTGCTTTATATCGTTATGTTTAGCTATATTCTTACTGTAAGTTCCTTTTTTGATTCTCCTATATGTGTGTCAACGCAAATGCATTTTCCACAATAGATCACGTTCTATTTGTGTTTATTATCATCTTATTAATACTTGCTGATAATAACTATCGAGTGTTAGGAAATGCTTGTGATAGCTGAAAATTATGTAAAAAGTTTCTAAGACATAAAAACAAAGTTAAAATCGTCTGGCGAAAGTGTGTGGTCGTTCTAGCGTCTTTGGGCATTAATTGGGGATATGACACATGATCCCATTAACATTAGTGATATTGAGAAAATCAACAGCTATTATCTTGCCAAGGATTAATCATCTTCCTTTCATGGACGGCTGTTTGTTAAAAGTGAGGATCAAAAAAGAATTGCGACGAAGAGGAAAAGGTCAAAGGAACACAAGGAACGATTAGAAAAGTGTTAATCCGGTGTTATGCATTGGCAACCCCACTCATCGTGACAGAGACTTTTATGTTACATTTTTTGCTGGTTGCGTTTGTTTCACCAAGAATCTCCTTCGATCGAAGAAATAAGATCTAATCCTAGTCGGTTAAATTTGAGGTCCGAAGCTTTGATACTTTATAATTATAGGTGAAACTGGCAATTTCTTTCAGAAAGAGCAAGGAGATTTGTATCATCTATTTGTTCTGTTTATATTCATTCTATAGGGTGCGTACCATAATTATCAACAACGCAGTTCCAAAAAGTTAGTACGAGTTTCAAATCAGGCGACCACAAGGACTTATAACTGTTGCCTGTTAGTAAAGAGTTTTTGAATAAGTGCAAACGGAGAGTGCTTATTTGGTACGAGTTCCAGAGGTTGACGAAATCTCTTAAATTCTGTAGAGCAAAGTAATGGACAAGAAAAGAGAAGGAAGAGTGAGGATTATTGCGGAGCTTCCAAATGTCCGAATGCCACAGGGACCCTCCTCTTCCTTTCAGGAACTTCAGGACTCTCAAAATATTGAAGCATTAGTGCTACTTAATGAGCTTTATATTAGTCATTTTTTAACTAATTAAGGCTAATCAAGCCTTTAATGCATCAAGGAAGCTGAAGTTCGGATGAATTTTAAATAATTTATATATTTTATGTATTTAGTTGCTGGATACTGGGCACCCTACCGAGATTCGCTAAATAATATATTTTTCAAAATATTTAAAAAAGAAATGGTAAATTTTAGAATCCTGAGTGGCCGGATACTGAGCACCTTATTGAAAAGCTTTTGTAATATCTATTCTTTTCTTCTTCGGTTTCAATTTGTCAGACGGCTTCATTTTTACCGTTTGTGCGAACAGGGGTCTCTTCTATAATTTCTTTTAAAAAACTAAAGACATTTGAAGTAAAAATATATTATGAAATCCATGGCAAATGACATTAATTAAGAAGCTCTTTAAAACCATAGACAAAAAATGACATAAACTTTTCTTCATGATATCTCTAATTAAAAGAAAAACTGATAAACCCTTACCTGATGATGTCGAAAAAGCTTTATCAGCTAAATGAAAGCAAAATATATAATTAGAGAAACAAAAAGGCTTTTTTACCTTTTTTTTGAACAAATGTCTAACTGAATCAATGAAATACAAGTTTTCTGCTTGTACGTATCAAATCATTTTATATAAAACAAGTCTCATTTGAGAATTAAATGGATCAATATATAACCAAGAAAGATACCTGAATTTGCAGTTAAGAATAGGAAAAAACACCACCACATGTTTTCCCGTGCTGACACTGAGCTAAGTGAATTTTTTCTGAGGAAGAATTTGTATTTATAGCTTGTTTTTGCAATTAAAATCTTTCGCACACATGTTTTTAATCAGGGTCCAAGCATGACTTCTTTTACAAGCAGAATCATTACATAAAAGGAAGTTATTATAAATTTAACGTTTTGCATAAGGCCGGTACCATATTTTCAAACATATTTTCCTTTTCTTCTTTTTTCTCATTTCGTGTTTCAGCCCAATAACAAAATAGCTAAAACAAAAAATAGATACATTTTATCACTTTCCAGTAATCTCTTCACAATTTGCTTAATGTTTGAATTTTTACCTCCAGACTGACAAACTCTTTTGATAGAAGAACTCACCAAGACTGTTGTTATTCTACCATCTTATTTAGTAAATGCCAATCGGTCATTCATGAGCACTGCATGAAAGATTTCATGATACAAGAAGAGGGCGCTTAAAACTGATTTTTTAACATAATTAGCAAAACTGGAGAGTTTAACATCTGTTTAGCTTGTCAGTTAATTATTAATCCGTTAAGGGAGTATGCATGACCTTGCGTCCTATTACACTTTTTACAGTACTTGGGTTTTGTCATTCTTAGAAAAAGAATATTTTTTCGGTTTACGTTCCATTCAAACATTTTTCTCTAAAAGAAATAAAATACGATAAGAAAAAAATAATTTAAAACGATCTAGTTTCCAAAACTGAAAATGAAAAAAAAAAAAATAAATAAAAAAATTTGTGAGAGCTTATGATTTTCGTTGTAAGATACATCCACCTTTCTAGGACAGCCACTTAAGTAAAACTTTCTTTCATCATTTATTTATTTGAAGAAAACTACAGAAAACACTTAAAGTGAAAATGGTCTAAATTTCAACAAACTGAATTATCATAAGAGTTTGTAATTCGTAACTTAGACGATAGCCGTTGTTCTTTAAAATAATCAACAACGCCCTTTAGTTCCATGACTTAGGCGTTGATTGCACATTTTAACTGTCGCCAAGTTTAAATAACAATTCAACATGAAATCATATTTTTGGTATGTCTTTTAAAAGTGCCCGTTGGTCTCTAGCTTAGCTTTACGAGCTTAACACTTATGGAAAGTCACTTGGTTCATTACATTATACAAATCAAACAGTCATTGCAACAGATTTGAAATTTTGAATGGCGCCGCACGGCAGCGTCAAAGAAATTCTTTAAAAAATCAATCTATATATTGTTCCGAATTTGAAAAATAACTGTTTTCCTGTTCTTCTAATTATTTGATGTTGCGCTTCATCAAATAGTACTTCGAAAACTATTATTTGTTGAACAAGTATATTAGAATATTTCGATAAAACTCTTCGCTGATATCTATAGGTATTTTCAAATTAAACCTCGACCTCGACTATACGAAGACGTGTTTAAATCGGAAGGAAAAGTATTTCTGCTAGAAAAATTTACACTTGTAATAATTTTTGAAATCCTAAAAAATATATAGAATATTTTTTTCAGCTAAAAAATAGAGAAATTCTTACAAAATAGAACAAATTTTATTTTGGAACAGTTCATTAAAACATATTAAAACAGTATATATAATCGCATGTATGAATGTATATTAACCGTTGATAGTGTTTGAAACCGAATTCAAACCGACAGTGCATGTGGTGCTTTGAAATCAAGGGTCTCAATTAATAATTAGATCGGCTGCTGAGGAGTATCCAGATAGGATGTTCCTGGATTCTGATCTACCTTCCGCTTCGATTATGCCTCTAAGAAAGCACTATATGTTGGATGCAGATGATCACTGTTAATTATATTGTTAATGCACTGAAGAAGCAAAAGGTATAATTGCAGTCTTACGTCTGACAATAAAACAGAAATTACTAGTTTCTTTAAGAGTGATTTAAAGTGCGTCTCATGTTGCTTTCTAGAACAATTGAAATTAGAGCTATTAAAGAAATGTGGAACATTTGAGCTTATAGCTCCCTTGGGTGAGCGAAGGACAAAATTTGAATTTTACAAGTTTATGCCGTTTCAATTAGTATATTGATTAAGTGCTATATAGTCGTTGACATGATTACAAGAGCTGATGGAATGGCTTAATTTGCTGTTTTTGAAACATGCAATAATGAAATTTAGTGCAATAAGCGAATCTTTGCTTGTATTCTGTTATGATTCTTATATTCTGTTTATATTCTGCTTCATTAGCATACAACTTTTCGTAGCCAACGATTGAAGATAAATAGGATTTGAGTTTAAAACTTGAGAAAACTTGAGAAAACTTGAGAAAACTTGTCGAACTAACAAAGAGGAAAATATTGACATTATTCAAACAATTTCTAAAAAGATATGGCGGTTCCAAATACTCAAAACCGGCTGGGTGGCAAAACCGTTAATGAGCTATACATTCTCTGTAAAATCTCAATTAGTTCACAGGAACAGTGTTTAGCATATCACTCATATTTTCGGAAGATGCTTATTTTACAAAACACTGTCAATATACAGTGCCTCAGTTTTTGTACTGAACCTTAGAAGAAACTGACGTACATATGCTAATGAAAGAAAAATGTAAGCAAAGATGATCATATTCGAATTCGGCTTGCCTTTATATCAAGTCAGTATTTATACAAGAGGACGTCAAAGACCTTATGATGAACTTAACAAGCGCCAATTGAGCGATGCAAAAACTGCATAAGCTAACTGACTGCTCAATGTTGACAAAAAATGAGACCTGAGTCATATTTGTTGTTGTTAGCTCGTGCGGTATTGCGTCCCATTCATCTAGCGCCAAGAGCAAGGCTGTCCAATTTTGATCTCAAAGGGAACGACGTTGTTAAATATCGTTTGGTTGCCCTTTACGAGAGATGGCTAGGCCTCCTATGTCAGATTTGTCTCGGATAAAACCTCTTCCCAGATCAGTTATCGCTTTAACCTTAACTATGCTATTGAAATTTAAATTTCGACCTCGATCTCCAGTGGACGCAAAAAACACACGGCGGTAAAAAATCTTTTTGGGGGACCCCCTGGTTTTGCTAGCAAAACTCTTCACCTTCCTATACCCTATTGAGTTTTGACTTTCTTACTAATCTACTAAACGACGCTAAGTATGTCTCAACAACGCTTAGTGTGGGTCTCCCGTAGCATATCTAACAAAAAGAGGTTTTTCGTTTCCAATAATATCTATATTATTATAAACTCTGAAACAAATCAAAAAGGTAAAATTGGACTATAATAAATATCTAAGATATCTACAAAATAAGATTCAAGTCTAAAATACATTAAAATGAAAGATAATATACATCTTAACCGCGACCGGGCACATTACATGAAAAACAAAAGCATTGTAATCTTCTTTTTAGTTTGTCAAGTTTCCTAACCAGTCGGCTGTACTAACTTTGGTACAAACGATTTTACTAGTAGAGTGTTTGGAAAAGTCTCTCCATTTCTACCAGCCTAAGCTTAAAATAGATTCATATAATAGATTTCTTTTTACATAAGCCTTTGTTAAAATTATTAGAATCTATTTTACCTAATTTTATAAAAATGGGACTTCACTTCTCATTACTGGGTAGCAGGGACGTCCCCGTAATACATACAGAAACTGGTTTTATACAATAATTGAACAAACAGGACAATATGAACTTTAAATTTGTTTTATTGAACGTATTTCCCTTGTTCGGACTATGCTACTAAAACTTTGCCGTCAGTCATTCAGTATGTTGCAGAACATCCATTTTTAACATTTATTGCAATTCTAAAACAGTGTGTGTCTTCGGCCTCAACCTAAAACCTGGAAACAGAAACGGAATAATGTTAGTATATTTACATACAACTACATGTATATTACCTTGATAAATTAACATTTAATAATGGTACTAGGACTATATAAGTGGAGTCCAATTCCGTCTGTAATTATACGATCACTGAATTAATTGATTAATTGATCTCAATTCAGGAGTATAATTACAAGCTGAATTGGACGACACGTTGTCGTGTTTCCAATTAATATAATAACAATCATTACAATTTCCAAAGAAAAGTGCAACTTGAAAAATATCTTTAACAATATTTTTTTTATTTATGCTAAGTACAATTTTCAAAGTTGAAAACATAAATAAAAAAAGGTTTATAAATGACTTTAAACATCCACTGAAAAAGGCCCTTGCTTTAAAGGGTTAGCTGTTAAGCTGCTATATTACTAGTGAACTCAGCAAAGAATCGATACGTGCTCTTTAATTTCTTAACTAATGTATCTAGTCAATTAACAGGAAAAGGGTCTCATGGGCTGAAGGGTAGAGGTAAAGTAACTTAAAGTATTATTTCTGCTAAAGGAAAACCTAGGAGTCTGGGAATGGCCTACAGGGACGATGCTTTATGAAGGATGCTCACGTGACAATGATCATCATTCTTTAACTAATTTTCTGAAGAGTGGTTTAACCCATAAAATCACATTAAATATGTTATTTTGTGGGTAATTCTGGTAATGTGCTGGTGTCTGAGCTCATCAGTAAATGCGAAGAAGGCTTAAACCTTGCCAGTTTTGAACACCTGTTTATTGGTACTGTGAATTGACAAAAACAACACTTTGAATCTGCCAGCAGTTTATCATTCATTGACAAGGGGCCGAAATATCAAGGAACTGGTCGCGCCAGCTGCAATCTACAACTCTGTAACTTCTAACAACTGGTAAATGCTCTGGAATGTTTTTTAGCAGAATGCAAGTCTAGTCCGAGACTTATTATAAAAATTTCTGGTTTTCGGGGTTGGGAGGGGAAAGGGGAGG
>JAOBAY020070293.1:0-11816 GCA_025331085.2 Zoanthus sociatus | reverse complement strand
AACTAATTTTCAAAATTTTTCGGGGAGCATGCCCCTGGACCCCCCTAGAAGGCTCCTGCTTTTGATACTTGGTTGTGTCCCCCCAGTTTTTCAAGGCTTGCGACGGCCTTGTAACATTCAGCACTGGGCAACGAATATCAAAACTGTCATGTCAATTTTGGCTATTACAAAGTTCCAATCTTATTGCTAGTTTAAAATTATTCAAATCAATTGCGTTGTAGACCTGATGCATGTTGCGAAGATAATTGCGCCATTAGACATCTCATTACCAACCTGAAACTGATGTGAGCGGTGTCCACAGTTTGCAGCCTATTTTAACTTGAAAATTAGGACAAGTTCTTTCTAAATTTTACTGTCGTTTTTGTTATACAGCGGGATATATAACGTTTTTGACTGACAACTACTCAGACACGTTTTATCTCTAAGGCCATAAAAATTTGACTTACATTTAGATTAAATGTATGATAAAAATGGAATTTCATAGCGAAAAGTCCTATTTTATGCCACAATCTAATTGAGAGACAAATTAACTATGACCCGCGACAATTCACCTGCTACCTGAGATAATTAGCTACTCCTAATAATGTTTTTCACGTCGAGTCCAGACGAAACTGTCCGAAACCACTATAAGAATAAAGGATTTCTTTCACTGACACAACTACAGCACTGATTGTCCTTATATGATTGTATATAGCTCCCTATGATTTTACACCCTTTTTGCCCTTAGTAACCCATTATTCCATTAGGGTTTCTTCCACTGTCACGGTGAATAAGCTAAAACATACGTGTCTGTCTGCCACACTCACCTTTGGTCTCTTTCAGAAAGTGTCAATCGTTCATTCAAACATTCTACTTGTTGCCTCAATCGCCTAATTTCTTCATCTCGCTCCTGCGTGGCTTGTATAAACATCTCCTTGTTTTTCTTTTGAAGTAAGTCGTTTTCAGCTAAAAGTTTTTTGTTCTGTTCTTTATATTCATCTTTTAAGATAATCATTTCCTCATGATTTGAGCTTAGTACGGAAAAACGTCTTTCCAATACTGCATACTTTCTGGTCTCTTTTTGAAGTATTTCAAGAGTATTTTCTCCTGAGAATTTCAGTTCAGATAACTCGGACTCCAAAAACATAACTTTTCTCAGTGACTCGTCTCCTCTTTTCTTTAATATACATATTAACTCGGCCTGTTGGTCAATCCGTGAGCGCAACATAGCACTTTCTGTTACTTCATCTCTCGACAAACTCTTCAAATTCTTCAGGTTTTCCTTCATTTCCTCTGAAAAAGCTGTATCCTCTCCCTATGTATGGTTTAGTATTAGGTAAGCATTTATTTTAATAGTTCCCTGGAAAATCATCAAATATTTTTTACAAGAAAAACGTTAAGGTTTAAACGTTTGATAAATCGTTCTAGATTGATATATGTTATCATTCTTGCAGCTGTAACTTAGTGTAAGTGGTTTAAGAATTTGAGTTTCATCCCTAATACTAAAAAGCTATTGCTAGGAGGCCTAGTATGTAAATTTTTGCCAATACATCTGATTTACCCAGATCACAATACACAGCCGTGGCTAGGATTTTTTCAGTGGGGGACAAGTCCTCTGAAATCTTAAGAGAGCACTTATAATCTAACAAAAAATATTGTATTTCTTTAATGCGCGTCCATACACAAATGTGATAAAATAATTAAAATAAATAAGGTTTTTAAGTTCTTTCCCTCAGTTTTTAGTTTTCAGTTGATTTTTCTACTTTATCTCAAAATGCTACTGAAAACATTCGGGAAGGGGGGAGGGGGAAGGAAGCTGCCCCTCCTACCCCCTGCTAGCTACAGCTATGCAATACTGAACAATCATTGTGTTTACAACAGAGGTTTGTTTGCATTGATTGCGACTACCAGTGTGTTTCTTAAGGGTGGTACATCGGTAAATTGTACCGACGTTCCCCGACGGGTATACTGGTTTTCCCCAACTCGAAAATTCAAAATAATTCTGGGGATGCCCCCAGACCTCTTCAGACTTGAGCATTCGGTGCTTGATGACCTCGTACCCACTCCAGGTGTACCTGCTTTCCGACTTACTGTACCCCACTTCCCAAGCCTTAAGAAACACAATGACTACTACTGAGTTTGTATCTTCTTCCCTCTGAATACATTCAAAACAAAAGGTTTGTGAGGACAAACTGAAAGAGTAAACTCTTGGACACTAGCATTGTAATGTTCTGGCATCAACCAGGAGCCTTGGTTCTAGAGCTTCAGTCTATCGTGGTGATCTTGTTGTGTTGAAAGAAAGGAGATGGGAATTGCATCATGGGAAATAGCAAGAAACATGGTAATGCATAGAACTGGTTGGAAAAAGCATATTCTGGCCTCATGTGCCTAACAGCTAAAGAAGATGAGAGAGAGAGAGAGATTTTGTAGTACAATTTATAGAGTGACAAGGAGATGACATCACAAAAATTTGATTTGTGAAATCACTATAATTTGGTTGTAATATTCAAAAAGAACAAGATAAAAAATGTCTCCATGGACATGCCAAAATTTAGCATTTTGCCATTCATTGATTAACGATGACATATTGCCACAATAATTATACTCTAACGACCCCATACAAATCCTTTTGATATTCAGGCTTGGCTCCTAACTTTAAGAGCTAACCCATTTTTACAAAGATTTCTATGGAGTCATTAGAAATAACTGTCAGTGGTAATATCTTGCAGGCAATAAGCACCAACACGCTGATTTTTAGCAAGGCTACATTTAGTCTTGATTGCTAGGATGATTTCAGCAAATCCCGCATGTTCACAAATTTTACGTTTTTTTTTTGTTTGTTTTTGTTTTATGAAAACCATCATTCATTATTATATTCTATGGATCTGACAAGCATAACAATAAATGACAAAGTGGCCATAATTAATAAAGTTTCCTGACCATGATCGCAACCATGACAGCAACAAGAAATTTATCTTACGAATCCATGTGCAAGGCCCCACTCAAAATTTTCATGTTTGGCATTATTTTCTTTTTGGAGAGTCAGGGTTCTTGCTAAATTTTTTCATAGAAGGTAAAACACCAGAAATAGCAGGTAACTATGGGATTTCACCTTTGAACAGACAAACATTTGTTGCATAATTTCGGTAAATATTTCAGTGAAACAGCTGGTAACATTTACTTGAACAGCTGGTAAAAATAACCAGTTACTGGCTCTTAACAAGAACCTTAGGCCTGAGAGTTGAATGGCATAAAAACAGAAATAAGAGCACCTACAGTATACCAGGGCTGATGTTTTCAGAGAGGAATAGTAATCAGGTGCAATAAACAACAACAAAAAATCATCCTTGCTCAAAAACATCAACTATTTTAGTTGTAATTGGTTTGAGCCCAGTAGCTGAAATATATTGTGTTGAGTGATCATCTGGAATGTAGTAGTCCTGAAACTAAAGACGTATCATTTGTCTCACATCCAAATTGAACTTTAGAATACCCTTAATAACTTTAGAGAACGACATACTCTTAACTAAACTTCCGAATAAATATACAAGGCAGGGTGGACAATATATGAAAAGCTTAATAGTAGTAAAGGGCATAATAATAATATAAGTTGGAAACATCTTAACATGTCAATAATAGTACAGGGCAGTACAGCAGTTTAAGATAGACAGCTTCATATACTATTTCACATTTGTCTATTCAGTCCAGAGCTTTGGGCACTGGGTACGAATGGAAAAGGTTTGAACTGGAGTACTCTCAATGGAATAAACATACTTTCAGCTTTGATATTCCAAACCAGAAAACAGATATTTTTTTGTACTTTATTCTTCAGTAGAGCTGCTGATAAAATCGCTGGATTTTAAAAGTTATACAGGCCCAAATAAGGTTCGTATAGGATGGAAATAGCCAAAAACTAATAATCGTACAGGCCCAATTAGAGTGGAAAATTTGCTCAAAAAAAATAAACGTACATGTATGTTTACTCGGAAGTTAAGTGTATGCACAGAATAAATCACCATGTTCAAAATTAAGACAGTGGCGGGGAATTCTAAAGTTAAGCCAAAAAGAAAAAACAAAAAAACATTCCTTATAGTTTTAATATATATCTAGACTATTACTCTAATCTACAGTAGATACATATTTTTCTTAATTTTGGATAAAAAAAAACTCTCCATAATGTCTCCAGTGGAGTTGATGGTCACATTAAAAATGGGATCATCATTTAAAGAAAATAAAATGAAATAAAATAATTAAATAAAGTTTTATTATCAAAATTTCTAAAATTGACATTCAACAGAATTTAAAAAGGATAAAATTTACAACATCAACAATTTCGCTCAATTAATTATAAGCAATGCAATAAAAAAAATAATAGTCAATGTATGTATTATTTTCCTTTCAAATACACATTTGAAGTTTTTTTTTTGAAAATTGTAGGTGTTACTTTTGATTTAGTTTATTTTAAAATTATTGAATTATTACTTGTGTGCTGGCTACCAACATTTATAATTAGTTCATCAAATATGTCTACATCGACAGAAATTAATGCCAAACTAAACCTCCATCTGTTCTTTACAATCTGGAGCTAAACGTTTCTGAATTTTAGCTTTATTTTCAAAGCATTTTAAATATTTTGTAAAACTTCAAAACAAGGTTTGCAGCAATTTCTGTTTGGCAACTGATCAAGTTTTTTTACACTAACCAAAAGTCACTACCAAAATTTTCACATTTGTACTTACATTTTCAGATGCACATACGTTTGGAAGGTCCTTCGAGGAATTTTCTGCTGAATTGCTATTGGATGACATGGCAGTTCCGAGAAGTCTCAATGAATAAGTCCTAAAAGTAAATCCGCCGAAGCGATGCAGACGTAGTGTGGGAAATGAATATTTTAAGAACCAAAAAGTCAAACTACAAGACTTTTCTAAGTTAACATAATCGCCCTAGTTTCAAACGCAGCCCTTTAAAAGTGTCAAATTCAGTTTTAAAACCGTTCGAAAGAAAAAAAAATAAAACAGAAGCTAAAAATATGCGAAGAAAATACTAAATTTCAAAAAAACATCCTGGCAACGAAAACAACAGTTTAAATCGAGCCCGCGCACACTCAACCTACTGGTCAGCTTTCGTAAATACGAAGGACAAAGGTTGTCTGACAGCGATTTCGGTACCCCAGGGCCTCCAGGCTCCAGCGTTTTGAGTACTCCCGGGTACACGAGTCTCTAGCATTTTATGTACTGTACTTCCCTCTTGGAAAAAAACACTGCGTGCAAATAGCAAAATAAATCTAGCATGAGCAAATATGATCAATCAACCGAACTTTTCCTACCAAATGAAGACATTGTAATAAAAAGAAAAAGAGATGAAAAAAAAATATATGGTCATAAATACAAGTAAAAGAGTGTTTGATTGTTAAATCATTGACAGTCGTAATAAAAAAGCTGTTTTGTATATTAGTTGCTGGGGTACCAAAATCGCTAGTGAATTCGTCTGTTTATTCATTTTACTAAAATATCTGAAACCAACTGTTTCATATTTTCTACTTGATACATAGTGTCAAATCATTAACATTTAAAAGTATTATTTTATATCTATTTCATATTTTTAGGGCGAACGTGATTGGCGCAGTTGCTAAGATCTCTGCTTTCCAACCACAAGGTCCCCAGTTCGATCCCGGCAGTTTGCCGAGATTCGAATAAGCCTAAGCCAACTCAGCTTTCCATCCTTCCGTGGTAGGTAAATGAGTACCAGCATCTGCTGGGAGCTAACCTGCGATGGATTAGTGTCCCGTCCAGGGGAAGTCAAAGACTCTCATTCACTTAACACTACAGAAACCGGAGATAAGCGCCGGCTCCATGGGCCACTTGGCTTGTAAAGAATTTAGCTTAGCTCACACACACTATCTTTAAAATGACTAATCTGGCGCAAATCTAACTAGCACTTGACAGTCACTATGTTAACATTGCAGCAAGGTCCCACATTCAAACTGTGGTGACTGAGGTTTAAAGAGACTTTTTGTCCACCTTGGAAGCTACAGTTACTAGATACAAAGACCTTGTGTCTTTCATCAGTAGCTAAGCTATGCAGTGCTGACGAGCTCTAATAAGAGCGAAACAGCTGTCCACTGCTGCCGCTTCCTTGGAACCTAAACGGTGTATACATGTGTAATCATGTTCTACAAACTCATACTGGAAAATCAACATTGATATAGCAACAGAAATAATAGGGTGAATGTACATGACATCAAGCCACTCTGTCCAGTCACACAGCAACGACTTCAACTGCTTGAACCTTCCCTCATACTGGCAACTACTGCAAAGGCAGGCAACTCTCATGATACTATGGCTCAAGAACCTCTGTCACATACATATTTTTTTATACTGTATGTACATGACTTTTGTATACATACGTACATGTACATACATACTGTACATTTATTATCTTAATAGGGCTTTTCAGCACCAATATAATTACAAGACAAAAAGTAAAAAGAAATTATAATAATCACCTCAACTTAAATACATACAATTCACCTGTACCACGACACACCAGCAGCAAGCAAAGAGGGCTTCCTAACAGTGATTCCTTAGAAGAACATGCATAAAACAAGGCTTGGGCTCTTATGGTCAACAAAAATTCCAGTTCTTTTTCAGGACTTTTTGAACTACATTTAATTTTTATAAAATCAAAGTCTGGAGTACTTAAAAACAAAATAAGAACCAAGCAGGACTCAATCTCTTGTTTGAAGGGCATGGTAAAACTAAGATAATATATACAGTAAGCAACATAAATGCTGTAATATTTAAAATAAACTTTTGCAATATTTTTGCTTTATTTAATATTAATTTTATAGCTCACAAAACTAAAAACAAGATTTATCTTATGAATAATTTCATTGATAATTACACAGATACAACATAAAGTACTTCCCTGGACATTCCAGGACTGGTACTCATTTTTTAGGGTTTTTCCAGACCTGGATTTCAAATTTTCATCTTCAGGTGTCCCAGGACCAAATGTACAAATCCTAATAACAGGTTATAACACTAAAACTGGATAAAACTTACAGACAAATTATACGTTTATATTTTCTTCGGAAAATTTCGCCAAATCATTTAAAAACCTCTACGAAAACCCGAGGAGCCACCAAATTTTTTAGCAGGAACATAAGAAACATTTGGAACATAGATATCTGAACAGACATAACTAGAACTCTGCTGAAAAAAAATATAAAAATGGTTACTATTCATCAGCAGCATACCTACAAAATATTGTGTGGGTGCAACCACCCACTATATGAGCACGTTAACTGAACAACGTAAGTAAAGTAAGGAAAACCAATATATTAACCTGTCAAAGTTTTTGTGGCACATTCGCCACACAACAAAAACAATATATTGTATAAGATAAAAACATAATTTTTCAAATGTTCACTAAATGGAAAATATGGGTGTTTGAGTATTCGGTAAAACCATTTTAATATCATCCAGTATTTAATATAATTGTAATACATTTATTAAATAATTTTCCTGTGCAAAGTGTTCCTCACATCTAGATAATAAAAATAATATGAGTACTGTCACCATTTCATCCAATGAAGCAAATTCTAACCTGGTCCAGTATGTTTTAGGTTGAAGTTTTCATCTGCAAATTTCGCTCCATAAATGGACTTGCCACCAGTACCATCTCCTCTTGTGAAATCACCTCCCTTGTATATACAATAGAATCATAACTTATTCTTATCAATTGTATCTTTTATATTGTTGTGTATTTATTTGAATCATTTATTGTTAGTTAACATACTGTATTTTATTGAGGGCCACAAGACATCAGTTTTACTGACTCAAAATAAAATTTATTACAATTATAATCATTGTAAGTTATAAAAAAATTATATATTATTAATAACTATTAATCATTAGATTAAATGGATGAAATATCCAATTATAGTTACTATATATCTTTATAAATAAATATATATTTTATAATATTTCATAAATTAAGCTAATTGCAATTCTGAGCCGATGATTCCACATTATATTGCTGACTAGTTGGGAGAAAATACTGTATATTCCATATTGGCGAAGTGGTGCAGCCACAGAGCCAATATGAGAAATATATTTTCTCCCAATGCCAGCAAAATAATGTGGAATCACTGGCTCAGAATTGCAATTAGTTTTGTATTGCAATTTTTTCAATTTTTTCATGCGTGTTAATTCTGAGCCGGTGATTCTACAGTATATCTCATCTCTCTCCCTGACCAAAATGTTAACTGTATGACGATACTAGTAAATATTTTTTATCATGGTTTATTGGTTATCTAAATGATGAAGCTATCATACATCTAAGGTTCAAATGAATGTCTTTTTTGTCAAAAATAAGTAAAAATTGAGACCCACAAAGTGTCTAATAGAATATAGGTATACTGTAGCTTAAGCTTGACAAAACTTTTTAAAACTGGACTTAGTGAAGTCTTGCAAGTAAAAATAATTTAGGAAGTATCTATTAATTTATTAACTACATGCATTATAAACTTTATATTCCATACCTGACACATGAATTTTGGAATGACTCTGTGGAATGCACTTCCTTTGTATCCAAACCCTTTTTCACCAGTACACAATACTCGGAAGTTTTCTATAAAACAATTTTATCTTATACTTTAAAAACACTGGCAAAAATAAAGCAGCTAATGTTTAAAATAAATGGAAATGAAGGACCTACCCATAGGAACATGTGTCGTTAAAGCAGCGCTGTTTTTACTGATAATTTTCACTGCACAGTTATCCAGCAGCGATCTTGCAGTGCTGTGGAGTCCTTGTAGCAGTGAATAGCAAACCGCTGCATGACAGTGCTCAAAACTAGCTGTTGTCCAGTCTTCAGAGAAGACTAAAAAGTTTACCAATTTTTGAAAAAACTAAGAAACTGGCAATCCAAGGAAAAGACTACAGACAATACAGCCAAACAGAGAAAATGTAAATTAATCATAAATTGCACAAGACTTACATGACAGTTTGTATTGTCAACGTCCGATAATGTGAAGTTACTTATAATATTATAATTAATATTAATCAATTTGCCTCATCTAAGCATTTTCCTATGTTTTGGATATTACATTTCAATTTTACAAACAGTACAAGGTAGGGAAAGTTAAGAGATAAACTTTAAGTTTTATGGCTGGTAGACATTATTTTGAATATGCCATATTACTTAATTAATCCCAGACTTCTGCGAAAACCACTGACACACAATAATAATGGATAAATTTTCCTAATGGGCAATTAATGGCAACCAAATTCAAGGGTTTGGTTGTCCAGCTTTTGAAGTATGGGCTGGATTTTTTTAAATTTCAAGCTGAGTGACTGCCATTTAAAGGACTTTATAAAATACATGCACTGACTTCTGCTAAAACAACTGCATCAAAATCACCAAACTGCAGTTTGAAAAACTATTTAAAATAGAAGAAAAGCCGGAAAGAAAACTCTTAACTTGGTGGGTCACAGCCAATAAAATTTTGGGGTGCTTGAGAACAGAAAAAAAATAGTTTACTTTAATGTGCTCATTTGACAAAGCAAAAAACAAATTCAAATAATTATTAAAAACAAGCTCTACCAACCATGGTAAATCTAAATATCTAGCAATATTTTAAAACATTATATTGACTAGTCAACTGTTCAACCATAAATATTGAATAAAATTAATAGACAGTATAATTTAGTATCTACCAATCAAACAATATCCATTTTTGTGTGCTCTGATTGGTTCTCATAACTCGCGATATCCAATACTATTACTTGATTCTGAAGCAGAAGTTAAAATGGCAGGAAGTGCACATGCAAAAAATAGAAAAAACATTTAAACTATAGTTGCTTTTTTTAAATAAAGTGCATTTTTAACTTATTTTTTGGTAAATACAAAACAAATACCCCCTAAAGGGGAGGGGTGAATAGTGGTAGATATGACCAAGACGCGTAATATAAGGTTCCTGCTCTTGGTTGACAAGAATAAAATAATAAATTAATATATAATTTATTTGAATAACAAAATAATAAACAATTATTGGACTATGTTGAGCAAAATATCGTGATTTATCAGTGACAAGCAGATTCATTATTTGCCAAAGCCTAAGGCTAATGAGGCAAACAATTTGTGAGACAATGACAGATCAAAATATTTTGCTCAACCTAGGCCACCAATTGTTTTATCATTCAATCACTGAATTTTTGTGTGGGAAGTGTTAAAATAAGTGAAGTCGGCTATTTTCAGTTTTCAAATTCATTGAGAAAATAACCCTGAGCAGCCACTTTTAATCCTGACACTACTCTATACACAGCTAAACTCTGCCAGACGAAGCACATGAGCAAAGCCATTTATTTGTAGGTCACATAGTGGCCTTTGCACCAATGAGAAAGAAAAAAATTTCCATCAAATGGGAAATCAATGCATATTACTCACCTGTAGTTTTAGGGGTAACATCAGCACGGAGCTGTCATGAACAAAATGCCAGAAATCAGTCATTTAATTCACGGATATTCTGACTAATACATCCCCCAAGACACTTTCTTGGGGGGGTGGAGGGCGTATTCTGCAAGTCGTGTACAACATAGATAATTAAATCACGTTGAGAATAAATATAAAGAGCAGTTCACAAATAAAAACAATCACTCCGAAAGGAGCGTTCTTTACAAAATCGATAAAAACAACTAATTAAACCCGATTTATTCAAAACAATCGCTCTAAAAGAAGTGGCTTTTTTCCTGTCAGTATGCAACGTTTTGGAACGATTTGTTTTTGGCGATCAAGATGTTTTTAGTTTTTATTGTTTTGTAAAAAACCGCTCCTTTCGAAGCGATCGTTTTTATTAGTGAATCGCTCTTTATATTTATTCTCAACGTGATATAATTATCTATGCTGTACACGACTTGCAGAATACGCCCCCAGCCTCCTCCCCCCCCCCAAGAAAGTGTCTTGAAGGGCGTATTAGTATATCCTAATTCACTTCTATAGTTCTAATAAAATTTAATAAAAACATGCCTTTTGGGGGGTGACTGTACTTTACTTACATTTCTTTGTTTGTTTGAATTTTGAGCTTTCTCAAGAAAAGATAGATTTAGCTAAGCAATACTAATATTTCAGTTTAAAACCATATATTATTATCATATTAAAACAATGGTAAGGCTCAGGCAAATAGCAAAAGACTTCTGCCTTCATATAATCTAAAGATCAAACACTTCTATCCCAGTTCTACTGATTTGTTGGGTGTCGGTAAAATTTCCGTAAACGTTACCCAGACCCTAACTTCTATTAATAGTAATATACGCGATGAAACTGAATGCATAAATAAGTACGCCCCAATACGAAAATTACCCCCGAACAAAAACATTTTTGGGGATGTTCTTTTAAAAATATGTATCTTTAAATGTGGGTAACCCTAAATTACTGACCCCACCTCAGACTGGGTCCATGGACTATACTATTTATGGACCATTTTACGGACTACTCCTGCGGACTCCTCTACAGGCTTCACTCGTGGCAATAGATCACTTACCTCCATCACAATGCGACCAATTTGTTTCCCACCAGCCGTTACATCGAAAAAGCATTTAGGATTAGCTTTAACTGAAGACATACACCGATACAAAATGCGAGTCACAGTCTGTAAACCAGCCATGTTTATTTCGCACGTGTGTCTTTTTGCTTGGTAGCCACGTCCCACAGCCGGCTCGTGAAGATCGACCCAAACCCCGGCATTCCAACCCTGGTACTTAAAAAAAAGGGAGGTTTTTGCTGGGACTCCAAGTGAAAGCCTCTTTGCGGGCCTATAGTCGTCGCATATTCTT
>JAOBAY020070282.1:0-11819 GCA_025331085.2 Zoanthus sociatus | reverse complement strand
ATACCGAAGGACCATATATGAAAACTAACTGTGTAAAGTGTTGCCAAGCTGAAAAATGTAAGAATAAGATTTTGTTGTCATTTTCAAGTATCGAAGGGTTCGGAAAACTCATGAAATTTAATGAAACAATTATTCCACTTGCGCTTGTTGGATATGAGATGATTATAGCGACTCGGCGCTACGCGCTTCGTTGGCTATTTACCATCTCATATCCAACACGCGCTCTTGGAATAATTGTTAATTATCAATGTGTAAGTATATAACGGCTATATCGACATTATTTCTGTGAACGGGAAAGGCAGTACTTTCTAGTGAATTCGCTCCTCGCAAGATGAGCCAAAATGAACATACGAGATTGCTTACCAAGACAGTCACACACAGCTGGGGTAAACGTGTCTATGTAGCCCTGTAGCCGCGACTGATGTTGAAGGAAAACCTCTCCCAGCTGGTTCCGTGTCCAATCCAGTCTAAAGGCAAATGTTATTTGATAAAATTAGATAAGACGAGTTCGCTTTAAAACAAATTTTGAATATTATAATTATATTAAATACAAAGTTTGAAATATTTGCAAACACCATTGTCACCCACTCAAAGCACAAGTCACAAAAGTATATATCAATTTTGGAAAAACATTCCAAAAGTTTTAAGTTGGAGGAAACTGCTAGAAGTAAAAATGGGCATAGATGGGCGAATTGTTGACTTTTTGTTGGTGTGGAACGAGTGGTAGTGAGGTACGTGTAGTACTGAGGCACGTTAGATAGTATGGTACATGTAGTATTGAGGTACGTGTAGTACTGAGGCACGTTAGGTAGTATGGTACAAGTAGTATTGAGGCACGTGTAGTACTGAGGCACGTTAGGTAGTATGGTACATGTAGTATTGAGGCACGTGTAGTACTGAGGCACGTTAGATAGTATGGTACATGTAGTATTGAGGCACGTTAGGTAGTATGGTGTACATGTAGTATTGAGGAACGTGTAGTACTGAGACACGTTAGGTAGTATGGTACATGTCGTATTGAGGTACATGTAGTATTGAGGCACTTTAGGTAGTATGGTACATGTAGTACTGAGGCACGTAAGATAATATAGTGCATGTAGTACTGAGGCACGTTAGGTAGTATGGTACATGTAGTATTGAGGCACGAGTAAAATTTAGGTAGGTAAGGTAGTGTTACATGTGTGGTAATGGGGCGTGCAATGTATGGAACCACGTAAAGTATATGAGGCAAGGTTATAACGAAAGCAAGAAGCGAAGACCTTGATTGGCCTTTATGAGCTCAATCACTATTTCCAGGACACTATGTAATCCTACGATAAAACATGAAACGTTGCATTTGATAATTCTTTGTGTAGATGCAGTGCCAGTCTCCGGTGTAACAGTTCAAATAGTAGTGAACAAAGACACGTTACAATTTATAAAACATTAACTTATGTTACTAAAATCCATTAACTTATGTTACTCTAGGCAATCTCTTTGAAACATGGAAAGGAATGTTTTAATTGCAGTTACCTCCTTCAGAACCGTACCTTTCAGAAAAGGATTTTACAAGTTTCAATACAGCAACTTGTACCTTCCATGTACTTGATCCAAGAGCCCTGGAAACCATCTTACAGAGTCGATCAGCGTGCACGTCCAGACGAACATCTACGAAAACCAAAAAGAAAAGAAAGTAAGAAAATGAAATAAAGAACAATAACAAAGGGACACTGAAGGTCTCTAAAAAAAGGGTACATTAACTAAAATGATGATAAATGGAGCTGACTTGCGTGTTATCATGACAATGATAAATAAAGAAGATAGAAACGAATTGATGAATGGATGGTAATGAAAATGACAATGAAGACGGTGATAATGATGTTGATGTTGATGATGATAATGAACTGATAAGGTGGTAAAGAAGATGATGACCATGATAAATGGAGATGATGATGACAATGAATGGAAAAGACGGTGGTGATGATGATGATGATGACGACGATGTTGACGAATGAAGAAGATATATTGAAAAGAAGATGACAAAAATTATGAATGGAGTAGATTAGATGGCAGTGGTATGACGATGATGAATGGAGATGATAAAATGGCAAATTTAGCAAAGGACGAATAAAACAATGTATCGTAAAAATGTAAATGGTTTGAAACCATGAAACAGTAAACAACTTACTTAAAACAGTCGAGCGATGAGAAACGCCGATTTGATCAATCAAATTACTGAACATCACTGGTTTAACAAATTATACTATGCGAATTTTTGACTTAAGGCATAATTTTTATCGACTGAAACTGGAAAATAGGTTGGCTAATATCTAACATATTACCTAAACAGTTGCCAGCGCTCTACGAACTACTAATCCATGAAAACACAAAAAGAATGAATAGAAGTGACCTAACATTTTACGAATGCAGGCCATAGAATTTCAGATTTTAAGGGAAACTCTTATTGGGTTCCATGTCTTTGATTCATGAGAACCCATCGGAAGTAGTTTTTGAGTTCCATAAAGCTTTTAATGGGGACACATTCTTAAAATGAAACAAGTTTGAAAGAAGCCCCAGCGTGCTTTGCAGACTTCCTCTCGAGAAGTGCAATTTGGGAAACAAGATGGAAGTTGACTTGCGTGTGGTGTTTTAAGATGAACAAAAAAAAGCCTTTGTGTTTCTTCCACATGATCGTTTTTCCTGGGAATCGGAATTTTGGTTCCGTGTTTTCTCCAGCACGGTAACATCACGTTACTGGTAACGATCGTTACCGTGCAATCCTATAGCCTGCGAATGGAAATTGACAAATAACAAACTTAATTGAATCAGTCTATAAGGATAAACTGACAATCAGCTGTCGTACGGCTAAGCTGACCAATCAGAAATGACGCGCCAAACAATACCAGCTTAACTGACCAATCAGCATTAATGCAACGGACAATATCAGCTAAAGTAACCATTCAGTAATGATGAACCGGGCAATATCAGCTAAACTGACCAATCAGCAGTGACACACCGGACAATATTACCTAAGCTCACCAAACAGAAATGACGTAACGGACACTATCAGCAAAACTGACCAAACAGTAGTGACGTAACAGACAATATCAGCGAAACTGACCAATCAGTAATGTCGACACATCGGACAAAACCTTTACTTCAATAATACCATAACACATGAATGTTTGTAAAAACTTCCAAACAAGTACAATTTAAGCCACCAAAAACTGTTCTTCTTTCGACTACATTAATCCGAATGATCACTAAACATAATTTACTATAAAAAATAGCTTACTCTCCCTTAATTTTTCTACTTACCTTGTCTGGACTGTCTCGGCCAAGTACGCGCAAGGCAGTGATAGGCAGCCAGTAAAAACTCTTGGTCCTTGGCTTGTTCTTCTCTCCTTTCTCTAAGTTCTTTTTCTTCTTCTGTTTCTTCATCTTCTTCTGTCTTTTTCTCTACCTAAGACAGCAGTACACCGGATTTTTTGTTTAGGTTTGTAATATCAGAGACCATTACCGCCCAATACCAAGATGGTGGGCAAGGTTAGGGTTAGGTGTTGGAGGGATATGCCCCCTTTGCTGACGTGCTTGAAGTTCAAGGGGACCTCCAGTCAAAAATATTAAGATATAAAGGGCAAAAGGGTGTATTTTAGGCTAACTTTTTAGGCTAACTTTTAATTTCCGAACTGTCCCTTCTTGTTTTAAATGAAAGAACTATGAATTGATCGGTGCAAGAGTAACGCTGTAACGACTATAGTTACGCAGGCACTTAGTTACGTAACTCCCATTCAGTTAAATCTTAATTCATCATCTTAACCATCAATCACCATCCTTCTTCTCGTTGTCATCATCATTATCACATCATCATTACACATGAAAGAAGATTAGTTGACTTTAAACTGATTCAAAGCGAATCGTTGGAATTCGTTAAAAATCCAAACTATGTTTTTAAATTACATTCCCATTCGAGTTGTGCAATTGGACAATCAGTTATTATTTTGTGAGATCTCTCAATGAGTCAGTTTCGATCAGTATAAAGTCGACTCGAATTATTTCGCGGTGGGATATATACTTATAACCATCACAATCATCGTCATTATCAACATCATCTTTATTGTCAATAATAATAATCATCATCATTTTTACCTTAATCATTAGCATTATCATTTCCATCACCATCATCATCATAATTACAATCTTTACCGCAATCATTATCATTACAATTACCATCATCATCACCTTCACAACCATTTTACAGGGCTCGAAATTAAAAAAATTTCATGGTCGCATTTTTGCGACTGGTTGCAAAATTTTAGTCGCAAAATTTAAAAAAGTTGAAAAGTAGTGGTAAGGTAGCGACTTCTGGCGGATAATTTTTGTTTTACTTTATTATCTGTCAGAGATGAAGATTGGTCGAAAATTTGCGACCGCTGTTGAAGTTTTAGTCGCAAAAGGAAAAATTTAGTCGCAAATATCGGTCGCAATTTCGAGCCCTGCATTATCAATACAATCATCATCACTAACATCATCATCATCATCATCATCATCATCACCAGAATCATTACCATATTTCCTATCAAAATTAAAATCATAATCATCATAGTCATTATCATCATTGTCATCATCAGTAACAACTGCTATCATCTCTACCACCAGCAGTTTAAACAACCTTTAGAAGTTTTAATGAAAAATACTACCGTACTGGGTCAAGGACAGGAAATAGTAGATCAGCGACATCCTGAAATTTGTCGACAGAAAAATCTTCTACGATCTTTCCAAAACAATCCAAGGCCGCAATCTTGTACTTAGTGTTCGTCTTCAAGCATTCCTTAAAAACAGCATCTAACACCTAATTTGATATTGAAAAAAACAAAATTAAAAAAAAATGCTAGCTAAATTCTTTACGAGCCGGTTTCTATAGTGTTAAGCGGATGAGAGTCTTTGACTCCCCCTTGACGGGACACTAATCCATCGCAGGTTAGCCCCCAGCAGATGCTGGTACTCATTTACCTACATCGGAAGGATGGAAAGCTGAGTTAGCTTAGGCAGAAAAGAAGGTCACACCAATATTCAAATCTCTACAGAGCCTAGATCAAACTGGGGACCTTGAGGTCGGAAAGCAGAGATCTTACAGCTGCTCTAACCATACCCTACCATTAAAAATAATAATAAAAAGTAAAGTTTTTCTTCTAAAAGGTAAATAGATGAAATTTCCCATAACTTTTGGGAATTTCAGTCTATGGCTTTCTTCTTAAAGTATTCTAAAATGAAACTTAGTCAATGGGTGGTATTTTATCATGACTATCTATGCCGCTTTTTGATTAGTTATATTGACTGTATTACTTGAAATATAGTCATTTAATTATTTCTATGACTCACTAGATAGACGACTATTACTATTGTTTCTATTACTTGGCCTTAACAAGCAATACCGTATGATAATTAATAAATCTATGAGAAGAGACCCAGCATTCACTGAAGGGTCAATTGTCTTGTGAAGGACGTTTAAGGCCGACTCTGCTTTAAAAAATACAAGAACATCTAGAAGCCTTCTTTCCTTGAAAATCTTGCTTTTATTGAGTTTGCCCGGTTACAAGGACCTAAGAAGGATAATCCACCATTTATAGGGTACCAACTCCACTCAACAAACTAAATTTATAAACTAAAAAATTCAAACCTTTACTTTTTCCCTCAAAAATTTACAAGTTCTATAATTCAAGGTTTTTGTAATAAAAATGTTTTCTAAGTTACCAAACTACCATTAACAAGTAGTTTTAACTAACTTGAATTATGTTTGGTTTGACATCTAGACTCTCGTCTTCAATTGACCTCCTAGAAGTATAGAATCATAATATTCACATTATACAAAAACGACAAAGGTTATTCAATTTACCATCAATTTTAATACATATAACGAAATAGATTGAAAGAACCATTTCTGAATTTGCAGTTGCCACTGACAACATTAACAATGTATTCAATTTGTACAGTCTTAGCCTCATCATGAAGTTAAATATTCCTAAATGACAATTGATGCAGTTTTACACTACTTACAACTGTGTGTATTGTTGGTGTGACTGACAACAATAACAACGTATTCAGTTTGTACAGGCTAAGCCTCACTATGAAGTTAAATATTCCTAAATTTCAATGTTATTTTAGACTACTTACGACTATGTGCATTGTTGAAAAAGTGACTTCTTGCAGCAGAAGTGGGAGGCGCAACTGATGACCATTACGCCAACCTGACTCTTATGGCCACACGGAGCTTACACTAGCAAATAAAAATTGTCAAAAGTAAATTGTCACATATAATTGCTCGTGTAGACGGGACTTTACAGGGTTCGATTAAACAACCGCAACAGGTCTGAATTTACCTAGGGGCTTCACTGAGCATCCCCGTTATTATATTAAGTACTGACATTTAGGAGATTTTTGTCAGATGCGTTTATCTATTATGTATTTTAATTATGTAAAATAAACTCGAAACATATTTTAGAAAGAAGTCCAAATGAGCGCAGATTAACATCAGCAGAAAACACAGAGATGCCGTCTACCCCTCGTGAAGTTTCAGACCAACCGTCAACAGTTGACATCAACGAGCAAGGTAACTGCTTCGTGTTAACTAAACGTTTAGACTTAGAGAACTTCAAGAATAAGATAAATTGACCAAAAGTACTAGTTGTTTTATCTTTTTAGAGTTAATATTGAAAATGATATTTCAAATCAGTAAATTAGATCTACCACAATCCTACTCTAATTAATATATAGTTTACCACAACCTTACTCCAACCAATCACAAACGTTTTTGGCTGTGCCAGTCTATCGCGCGGGAGGCTTGGGTTCGATTACAGAACCGGACCAACACTCAGCGTCTTAGAACAATGGAGAAGAAGGTGCTGCCTTTGCTCTAACATCTGCACATCTGCAAATGGTTTGACTTTCACGTCTTTTTGTATAAGGACATTATACCGTGGCCCCTGTCAGACTTCTGTGTTAATGTGGGCTTTTCGGTCTTGTGAAAAGTCTCCGTCCATCTTGGTAAAAAGAATAAAGTACTGTTCTCAATTAATAGGCTTTTGTCCAGCTAGAATTGACTCTACGTCTAAATAAAGTAATTCTTTTGTTAACATTTCATCTAGTTTACAGCTAACTATTTTAAAATCGTTGTTACAGACGGCCCTGATAAACACTTTTTTTTTCTTGATTTGTAGATTCGCCACTGAAGACAGTATCCGTGGATTTCCTTAAGGCCAAGAATTGTGAAAAGCACCATACGACAGAGTATGAAGGCGACCACGTGATCCTTAGGAGAGGACAGGAGTTTGAAATATTGCTGGAGTTTGACAGAGATTTCGACGAAGAAAAAGATATCATTCGCCTGAATTTTGAAACAGGTTTAAGAAGTTTTCTCTTTAACCTATTTTTTATAAAATAATCAAAACAGTGTGTGCGCTGTGATTGGTCAAATAACTGTGGTTAATTGTGCCGGTAAACCACAGCTAGAAAGCGAAATAACATTATTTTTTAAAGTTATTTCTTAAAAGCAATAAAACATTTCTTTTTATGGGTTTACCAGCAAAGAAAAAAAAAACACGCAAAATGTTGGAAGAACACGAGAACAGCCTCATTGATTGATCCATTGTTGATTATTTGGACATTTTGAAACATAGTTAAACAATGTTGGTAAAGTCAGTTGACATAAACAATATTTTTGGCCTCTTGTTCTCATGTTTTCTGTAAATTGAAAACTTTAAAATCACAGAGCTACAACAAGAAAAACGTAGTTTGGGAGCAAAGAAATAACAAAAGCTTTACACAATAAACTAAATGCACTTGAATCTCTCAATTATTTTCTTTCTATAACGTACAATTAAAGAAAACGTTTGAATTTTCGACTTCCAGTGTTCAGCTTTGACCGTATATATTTGTTCTCGAAAAATCCAGGATCAAGTGCATCACCTTTTATAAACAGCCAACTTTTTTAAAAAGCTAAATCTCTTACTTTACTTTTCATTGATTGATTAATACATTGATTGATTGATTTAATGATTGATTAGTTTATGATTGATTGATTCAATGATCAATTGATCGATTCATGGATTGATTGAATGATTGATTGATAGATTGATTGATTTTTTGTTTGATCAATTGAATGATTGATTGATCGATTCAATGCTTGATTGATTGAAGGATTGATTCATTGATCTATTCATGGATCGATTCTATGATTGATTGGATGATTAATTAATGGATTGATTAATTAATAATTTGTTGATTAAATGATTAATTGATTGATGGTTTAACTGATTGGTAGATGAATTATTTGATTGATTAATTAATTGATTGATTGGTTTAATATTTGATTGATAAATTAATTTATAGATTTATTGGTGCATGGATTGGTTGATTCATGGATTCAGTTCAAAATTGAATTACATAATAAATTTTCGTGCTTTCTAGTTAACCCTAATTTGAACACGTAAAAACTTTCAACGCATCAAGACACTTCCATGGTGATTTTGAAACGTCCAATGCATGCTTGGAAATGTGTGATATTTCAATGATCCTTTTCTTTTTTAATTCAATTTTTTTAATTTACTAGATTTAAATGTATGTTACGTGGTTCACAAAATGTTTGAATTGCTCCCCCACCCCTTCCCTTCCCCCTCCAAGAAAAATCGTTTCGTTTTCCGCAGCCCCTGTTGTATACACATTAAAATATCGGTGGGGGCTCCACTGGTTGAAAGCAATACTTGTTGAAATTTTTTTTAAGTTAAAATGTTAAATCATCTGCGTAAGTAGAGTAATAAGCTAGCTTCTCGAGCAACTTTGTCTTTGTCGAAAGGCAAACGCTTTAAGCGCTATCTTAACACATTGTGATTATAGTTAAGCATTTCATCCCAGATATTAATCCAACTACAACAATAAACTACTCATCGATGACCTTTAAAAGTATTTTGTAAAACTATTTAAAGACTTTTTATCAAACTATTTCAAAGTCGATAATAAAGCTGCCAAACAAAACGTTTTTTAACAGGCGACGCTCCTAAACCAGGAAACCAAAGTCTTATTCAGTTACCCCTGAGTTCTCAAACGAAGTTAAATACCATTAAGTGGGGAGCGATAATCACTGGTAAAGAGAGAAAGCGAGTCCACGTGACAGTGATGTCATCAGCATCCGCTTTGATTGGAGAATATACTTTGAAAGTACAGACTGGATTGAAAGAAAGTGGGAGCACTTTCACCAATATGGAAAGCAAAATGGTTCTACTTTTTAATGCCTGGTGCAAAGGTAAACGAATAGGAAGCACAAACCAACAACAACAATAACAACAACAATATTTTATTTCCAAAACATTTTTACAGTTTAATTCTTTAGACCCGCAAATAGCAATCGCTAGTCGAGGCGGGTCAAATCTAAATTACAGTATTGATACATTTCTAGTAAAAAGTGGAAAAGGCATGTACATTTTTTAATGGAGACTAGAGATAGGTGTAAAAAGACTGAGATAGTATGTTATTAGATAGATAGTATGTTATTTATGATTAGTATAGTATGTTATTTATGATTAGTAATCATAAATGTCAGATCGACATGGTTTTTAGTTATTTTTGTTAAGATTACTAATAATAGATTGAATGAACTCCTAAAATAAGAGTTTGATATAGATTTAAATGCTTAATTTGGGCATTAAAATGTGGTTTGTTTCAAAAAGTGTGGTACGCCTTCTTTAATTTGAGTGTTAAAATAGGTGGACGCTTTGTCAGTTAGTGAGCACGAACATAAACGCACGTAGGTCTCAGGCTTTGTTTAGCAAATTAATGATGAAAAATAATATGTGCCCTTCTCAAATGCTGTTCCACTTGTGTGTTAAAATCTCATGTTGACTCACCGAAGTGCCGTGTTTGCATTTAAAACAGCAAAAAATTTCTTTCATTGTTTCTGATTTTTCTTTCAAGCACTTCAAAATTTCTATGGAATGTTTTTTTTTTGTTTCCTAAAGTTTTGCACTCATGCTTTCATGCAGGTCTTAGAGAATAACTTTTAAAAATTGTTTTAAATTCCCAAGTTGGTAAATCAACCGTTTAAAAGATTCTGTGCACTAGTTTTAATAATGGACAAATCGAAAAAGTTTCATTCAACTCTACAGCACCGATGAAAAACATTACTGATCAATATATTAGTCAGTAAGCCACTAAGACCGCATGAAGTCGAGGCATTTACCATAGCCTGAGCCCACGATTAACAGCAAGTTTAGAATGCGTTCTTCTTCGTCAAACGCAATTAAATGATATGACTTGGTACATAATTTACCGTGACGAAGTAAAACGTTACATTGCATTAAATGGTTTTTTACTTTGTGTTACGTTAAATTTTGACATTTAAATATGTTGCGTAGTGTTACAGTTAACGTGCTGTGTTATGTTGCGTTACTTAAATACCGTTTCGCTTTGGTGCTTACATTGCGTTACATATTTTTTACATTTAATAGTTGTCATGCTGTCGAAAACTCAAATTGTTCGCAACGTCAAGTTACGATCACAGTGTTAAAATCTGGAACTTTAACAACCAGCTGGTACGCGAGTTATACTTTGATGATACTCTGTGTGGAGTGTGCTTCGCCAACTCTCGCGGCGACCTTTTAGTTGGCTTTCAGTCCCACGTTAGCCTTGTCACATTGACCAATTACCTTCCATTACCTTATTTGGAGATTCTGTCAACGATGCATTTTAAAGATGATTTATTGGAAGAACCGCTTCAATTTAACGATTATTTGAGTTTTTGGTATGATCCGGATCGTGTACCCACAATGCCTCTCGATCTTGTCAAACGAAGGAAAGTTATCCAACAAGGGAAAAAGACTCCCATACCACAGGTACGTGCGTGCTAGCTCCAGTCCATGTGTAACCTTGATATTAAGCGAATTATTTCTAAGTGTTGTTTCTCTTGTTGTCTTGTGCATTTCTGCCATGTTGTTGTACCTATAGCTTTTCTTTCAACAACACGCATAGGGAGTCAGGTTGGCGTAGCGTTCATCACTCGCGTCTCCCACCTCTGCGACCCGGGACCACTCCCGGGCTTCACTCGTGGGCTGAGATTCGTCAATCTCAATCTGACTCCAAGGGTTTTTCTCCGGGTACTCCGGTTTTCCTCTCTCAGCAAAATCAACTTCGAGCTGATTAAATCTGGCTGTGGTGCTGTACTCCGAGATCATGCATGGATCGTGCTCTTGGGCCGAGCGCCTAGAAGGCAGCACAGCCCCTTCGGTTCGACCTTGTTGAGCTGCGTCCTTGGCAATTCAGTCTCTGGCTGCGAGAAAAGGCGATTAGCAAGCAATCCTTTACCTTTTACCCTTTCACCCAATATCGCCCAATCCTGCTCCACGATCTTTTCTTCAGCTAAAATTTTACTGGCATCCTTTAGAGTCTGCTGCCAGTAATCATTGTTCCTTAAGTTCTCACGCCATCTGATTCCAAGTACGAGACAGAAACTTGCTTGCTTACCAAGCAGGTTCGCTAGGTCTCTGATCCCAATACAAAAGCATTGACATAATATTACATGAAGTTATGTAATATTTCTTTTTAAAACTGAATAACTAATTAGTTATTAAGTTTTCCTGAGGAAGGAGAGCAACTCCGAAAACGTTTCAAAAACATATCTTGAATAAAGCAGTAGTTGGTGAGACCAAACGATGAACTCCCAGTAAAAGGATCCAATGCGTGGATTCAGACATTTCCTCTTGGCTATAAAAAAGTTGAATAAATGGAAAGAGGAAACTAAACTTCTCAAAGGTCCATGGTTTATTAAAAACGTTTCAGCAATTCTGCCTTCC
>JAOBAY020070271.1:0-11819 GCA_025331085.2 Zoanthus sociatus | reverse complement strand
TACTCCAAAATGACTCCAAAATTTGTGCAGCAGAAGTCACACTGACTCCACTCATCAATAAAATTTGCAAACCCTGAGCTCTTCATGTTGAAAACACAGTACTGCAAGTTATACGCACAATACACTGTGTTAATTGGAAGCTACTAAACGGGCCAGGTCAACTATAACTTGACAATTACGTGTCACAAGCTGACTCAGCAGAATCCTGAAGAAAGGCCATGTGATACAGCCGAAACGCCATGTATTTTTTGTTTAAAACATTTCAGTTAGTGATTTATTTTCGGTATTTATAGCTAGTATCAACTGGATGTCTCAAAGCCTTCATGTTATACTGTGTTTATTATTCAGATCAGTTGACACAATGCAGGCCTTTGAAGTTGAGCGAGTGCAAGCAATGAGGTTCATCAGAAAGGTAGCATTTCGTGTCAACTAAGTACTATATTATATCAGTAACAAAGATGTTCTGGTTGTTCATCTGTACGTTTCAGATTCATGTTGTATCAATCTGGATAAGAGCAATGTTATGTTTAGGTAGTTTATGTTTTCAAGTGCTATCTGGCCATAATCAAGCTATTCTAGATCATCCAGCTAGCCAAAACAAGTTTTGGATTTTGAAGATTTTTCATGCCAGATAAAAAGGATTGTTTGTAAATCATCCTTACTTGACATTTTAGTAGATATGCATTACAACACATCATTGCGGACCAAGTGTGTGATTCTTCTCCCTAACCAAGTGGGATTCATGCATGAATGCATCATGTTAATAAGGTATCCAGAAGCATGCACTGGGGCACAGCCGTAAAAAATAATTTATTAAAAAGATCCATTGATTTTTTTTGTAGTACCTGGTATCGAAACACCAAACTCGTCAAGTACAATACAGTAATTTACAACGTCTTCACTTCTAAATTGCATGCTCCTTAGATCATGTGATTATAACTTGAATTTCTTTGAATGTAATGAATCATGCACTTCGTCTGTTGTAAATTCGTAGTGAGTTCAGAATGACCTCAGTGAGAGAGTATAGCACCAGAGCCATTATACTACTCTTACTTTTAAGACTGTGTTCCTTAAATTTGCCACATGTGCATTTAGTTAAGACCATTTTTTTCTCACATCCATTCAATACCGTTTCAAAATAACTTTCACTTATGTATGTAATTTTGTTTTTAAATTGCACTTAATAATCTCCAAATTAACATTAATTGAATTAATGATCTTGATTTATGCAATTGCAAAAAAAAGCTTGAAATAAAAACTTCTAGTCTAAACAAGATTCAATCTCAAGATTTGTCGGACAGCATTTCATGGCAAATTCGTGGCTCATGAGAATGTTCATAGTCCATGATTTTTGTGTCAAGAATAACAGCATTATTTTCATGGGCCTTGAAACAAAAGGATTTACAATTTAAAACAATTTCATGGCCATGAAAGTTCATTTTCATGGATTTAACAATTTTTCAAGACCTATGAAAGTTCATTGTCTTGGGTTTGTTAATTTTTCATGGGGCGTGAAATTTAACCAATAAGTAATTTCACAGCAATTTCATGCCGATGAAAAATATCATGAAAAAGCACTAGAATTGGATCCCGTGAAAAAATGGTTTCATGGCCCGTGAAATTCATAGAACCCCTTGGTTTCATGGCCCACGAAAAACTATAAAAACAATTTCATGGTTTGGTAAATGTTTCATGGACCCCAGCAAAGGCTTCTTGCAACTTTTGAATGTCACTAGAACCCATGAAATTTGTCGTATCAGCATTTCATGGCAAATTCACGGCCCATTAAAATTTTCAGTCCATGAATTATTGTGTCAAAAATGACGGCTTCATTTTCATGGGCCATGAGATTGAAGGATTTACAGTTTAAAAAAATGTTATTGCCCATAAAAGGTCATTTTCATGGGTTTGTTATAATTTCATGGCTCATGAAGTTTAACCATCAAGAGTTTCACAGTAATTTCATGGCCCTTAAAAATATTATGGATACTAAAATCGCTGTATTTATGGCTTTTTCACGGTTTTTTCATGGGATTTTCATGGCTTTCTGATCCATAAGTGAAAGCCACAGCTGATGGTTGCAGGTTGATCTTAGTGGAATTACTGTATGTCAGTGCTAGTAGCAATGTGATTGAGTTTGTACCAAGAAGATTATTTTGCATTGATCTTCACCTAAATTCTTTACGAACCAAGTGATCGATTAAGTTGGTGCTTAAGTACTATATCTCCGATGTTTGCATGTCATGTTAAGCAGATGAGAGTCTATTCCTCTTGGAGAGAAAACCAATCCATTGCAGGATAGCTACCAGCTGACGCTGGTACTCATTTACTGCCCTTGTAAGGATGGAAAAGCGAGTGGGTTTGGCTGAAGAGAAGTTCACACAAATTTTTGACAAAAATTTTAATGTTTCATTTGCCTACTCTCTAAATAGTTAAAATTTCATACGAACCTGAAGATAAGTACATAAATTAAAATATTTTTAATAACCAAAATAAGACTCACAGGATGGATAAAGGGTTTAATTTCCTTTTGAAGTCGAGGTAAAAGTCACTTTAGTTAATTGCAGTTTCAGAATGCTTAACATAGAGTTTAGGATGTTTCATTAAATAAGAGCTTTCTCTTTACTGTACCAGGTAATAGCTGTGTGTCCAAGATTGTGTCCGATGTCACTTGCAGCAGCTCTTGTGTCTATCGGCAATGACAATGGTGAAGAGCCTGACAGGCTTAAGCGGGCCTGTGTGGAAACACTCTGTGAACTTGGTGAATACTTCTCTTAATAATTAACTAGCTTTTTGACATAAATTAACATATATTATATATATTTATGCCATCTAACTCGATTAGTGTGTGCTATTTTTAGATGACATGTACATTCATCCATATTCTGGTATTTACTCTTATCATATATTATTGTACAAATAAAGTGTTGTTGTTGTTGTTATATATATAGTAGTAATGCTTTTGAATGTTATTGATATCCCACGCATCTCTTGTATTTTCAATATACACGCAAACCTTAATGGGAGTGTATGCAAAGAAAATACAATTGACATGTTCAAATTATTGATTTAAGCTAGGGAAGGCATATAGCACTCACCTGCAATGCAATGAACTTGCATTAAATATTAAAAGGGACTGTTACAGTTCGCAATTTGTTTAAAAACAGATGCATTTGCTGGCCACACAGTGAAAGAGGATTAGAATTAGGAAAGGGTAATTGTTTCGTTACTTAAATGAAAATGTTGTTCTTTTATTCAGCCATAAAAAATGGTGAACTTGCAGCTTTCTGTGGAGGTGTAGGAACTATTATAAGAAGCGTGTTAGGCTGTACGGTAAGTGCTCTTTGTTCAACTTAATGAGCTATTCTCTTACTCAGCAGTGTCTGTATAAATAATTTTTAGAATATTACAAAATGATTTAAACCTTCGCAATATTGTTGCAGTGCCCTGAAGTATTAAGCGACGGCTGTTAATAGCAGGTGAAATTTAGTGGGGCCATCAATATAAGCTGTAAACTGATTTTGTAATATATGTTGTACCGCGATGAATTGCTCTTACTGAATGAGCTATGAAGCCACAGCTGTTGAGAGTAGGTCAATTTCATGAGTTCATAAATACCACTCAAAGTTTTAAAACAATAAGCTATGAAGCCACGGCTGTTGGGAGCTGATCAATTTTAGTGGGTTCATCAATGTACCACTCAAAGATTTCAAACAATCAGCTATGAAACCACAGAAGTTAGGAGCAGGTAGATTTTAGTGGGTTCATCAATACCTTTCAAGGAAGTACAACAATTACTGTGACAGAGTATTAAGTACATGTATTGTTTATTGAACAGAGTCCAGTATCAATTTGTTCTACTTTCCTTTAGAAACCATTAGTTTTGTCAACATTTTCATTTTCTCTGCTGAAGGTCAATGCACTGGCCCTTGATAGAGTAGTGCAACATCACAAAAATGGGATCCACGGGGTTTGTTGAGATCATCCGAGAGATCAACTAAGAATAAAAATGTATCCTTTCTAAAAATTAGCATGTTGGTGCAAATTGTCGGTGAAATATTACCACAGTTATATGTTCTACTGTCTCGACACAAATTGTTCTAAAATTGGTTTTGTTCTTAATGTTAAGAACCAAGCCAATTTAAAAAGGATTCCTATGGGGTAATCAGAGCATACCCGTGACAATATGTTATCAACAGTTGGTGGCAAAATGCTAAATTTCGGTATTGAGGCATTTTTCATCTTGTTCTTTCAGAATATTACAACCAATATAGTAATTTCGCAAATTAATTTTTGTGACATCATCACTTTGGTACTCTATGGGACAGATGTTTGAGACCCTTAGACAACAATTCTCTAAACTGATTCATATGAAACATGTACTAAATATTTTGTTGTTATTTTAATATATAAATGCAGATGGCACGATTAAATGAATCACTGGTTCATACTGTCTTATATCTGCTGAACAGCCCCAATACAAGATCTTTGGTGCGATCAGATGTCGGTTTAGAGGTAACAGCATTGATCTGTATCCCAGTATCATAACATAAACTACTTAAATTCAAAAATAGCAGCCATTTTAATATTCTTGTGTGTGCAGTTGAGCCTGTCGGTATGGACAACTCTCTCCTCTCTCTTATGGACCCTCTCTAGTACTGACAACAGACACTAAATCTCAGTCCTTAGGAGCAAATTCGTGCAAACCTCACCTCTTTATTAGGGACACTTTGGGAAAAGGTGTCGATATTTTGTGGTACTGTATGTACCATTAGTCTTTCAGCAGTTACACAAACATTGACACTTTACTACTAGAACTTGTCAAATGTTTGTTTTCAAAGTTTCCAGTAAATTACAATTTCAAATACAGTATCGAAAATACTTTGGCAGTCCCTACTCTGTAGTGAGGCCTTAAAGTGACATCATCATAGTGACTTCTCTAATAAGGACACCTCTCTAATACGGACATGGAGGTTTGACCGTACATTCAAATTTGCCCCACTAAAATTTGCCCTCATTCTTGAGATTAAAATAACTTTCAAAAAAATGTTTACTCAAAACGTGCGTAGTAGGGCTAATATTAATGTAGACAAAAGAATATTAAAATCGCCGTAATTTTTAAATGAGTTAATAAAGTGAATTAATTCAATGTTCTTTTAAGATCACGAAAAATATTGGTAAAAATATATAGTCTAGCCATGCAGCTGGTAGGCTTAGAAAGACTTCGAAAAGTCAAAAGCCAAGAAAATCTGGAAACGAGAAAAATTGAGTGAGAGAAATGAGAGGGGAAGAGGAGAAGAAAACCCAACATTTAACTCCTCCTCCCCCACCCCTCTTTGATTTTTGTTTTGTTCTTTTTCCCATTCTGTTTATGTATTAGCTCATTGATCACGCATGGCTTCCTAATTTTCGAATTTTTCATCTCTACATCATAAGATCTTCAGCTTAGCATAGTACATTGGAACCAACACTTCTGTTGGTTTAAGCTATAGTAGAAAGTTAGCTGCAAAATTATGCTTCTTTTTCGTGCTTTTAGGAACTTCTGGCCCCGTTTACAGACTTGCACTACCGACACAGTGCGGACATTCCTGAGTCACTTATGAAGTGAGTATTACCATCATCATATTATACCGATTGTTTAGTTTTGTTTTATGAAAATATTTTCACTCTGACCACTGTTTCACCTTAGGGAGGACAGACAAGCAAGATATAACGCCAGCAAAATGGCTATTGTGTCGGTGTTTCGATCTTGGGCAGGTAATAAATGATGTCTTGAGTTGAAATAAGAGTGCCTCGGGAGGCGAGGTATGTTCGTCTAGTAATGCACGTTGTATCTCAGAGGGAAAAAGTCTGACCGTCTTTAAGGGTTTACCTTATAAATCTATGTGTTCAAGTAACCTGTCCTAGGAGCTTTTTTGTCGGCAAGAAAACTAGCCGTCTACTTTTAAAGGGATTATTGCTCCTGCTGGCCGATGGAATCCGTCTTTCATACTTTTGACTATTAAAGTGGGGTATTAATTTATGATTACTTTACAGTCTGAGCAGTTTTCTCAGGATCTTCATTGTTTTACGAATTTCCTGGCTCTAGGTTTTGGAATTCGTAGTATAAACTGTTACTGTACCAAATATTGTGATGATTTGACAAGAACTGATTGAGTTATAACTTTTTTTTATAGCAGTAAGCAGTATAACATTTATTCTTTAAAAAAACGCATTCAAAATAACACTGCAGACTCGCAGGTTTTCATATGGTAAAACTTTAAGTTGAAATACCTCAAGAACCAAATTTGCTCATAATTTTTTTTGGTTTGAAAGTTCCCTTTATGGATAAGCTTTTGCATTTCAAAGTTTTTTGTAACCAAATTACATTTTCATAATTAGATGTTATTTGTAGGTCTTGTAGTTTTTTCATTGATAACTGAAAAAGTGTTTAGGACCTATGTGCTAGCACGTGATAGAAATTCATACAAGCTTGCACGAATTCATTCATCATTTGTTCATTCGTAAATGACCCTATGGATCCATACAAGCTCCTCTCTGCGAGCATTTTAGCGAGCATATTAGGCAAACATTACACTACCTTCTTTATTTTATTTCTTTGTTTGTTCCTCAACTTATAATAACGACCAATTTTAAATACTTACGATGGGAAATAGAAACAAGAAAGAGAAAGAGAAATCAAAGGATCGTCAGGCTGCGTATTCTTCATTTACCAAAAATCTTAAATTACATTTATTTTGATTTCATCTTACTTTTAATTTGACAATCCTAATCGCATCCTGTCACACTTTATCATACAGTATATATAATATTCTATACAGAATGGAATCCTGAGATCTGATGTTTCAAATAAGACTTATACGACTTCTTATCAAACCTTGCCATTAACATAGACATATATTTTCTTTATTTGTATTAAATTTATATTCTGTAAAAAATATTTAATGGCAAATAAACTATTATACTGTTCATCATCAGGTTTCCTTCTCTCCCGCTGGAGAAGCGAGGTGGCAAAACTGACTCTTCCAGAGTAGCCTGTCTGCTGCAGCGCCACTGCTTCACTGATTACGGAAACTGTTTTAAAGCACTCCTAATCTCTGAATATTTCTTGTCATATATTACTTATTACATAGACTACAATTCCTGTAGTTCAGTTATGGCTTACCACTGATAATTTGTTTCTAAGGGATAATAAGCTTATGTAAACCAGATGGAAGCGGTTTGCAATCCTTGCTTGGTGCCTTCTGTTTATCTAATAGTGATGTTAGGGTGAGTTATTTGTCATGGTTTTAAAAGTAATAATAATATATCAGAAGTTGTAATGATAATGATAATAATAATGATAATGATAATAGTAATAATAATAATAATAATAATTACTTCATAACAACTTTCTTGTGAGGCTTTTCAATGTCATGTTGAAATTCCCCTCTCTCCCAATTACGAATCCCAGCTGGTAGGAGGCGAACCAGTTGGCTAGTTACAGAGTGTGGTTAATGTGCCCCTGGGATCACCGAAGACAAATTTATTTGACAATAGTCGGATCTTCTGCATTCAATTCTCCAACTTAAACCACTAAGCCATGCTGTCTCGTGTTTTGTGAGTCTAGCTAGCTCACTAATGAAGCAACATCTGTTAGGAGCCAAGTGTCCCATGGAGCCAGTGCTTACCTCCTTTTTCTACTGTGTAAAACGGATGAGAGTCTTTGGCTCCCCCTGGATGGGATATTAATCCATCACAGGTTAACTTCCAAAAGATTCTGGTAACAATTACCTACCCTAGAAGGATGGAAAGCTGAGTTGGCTAGGCTAGAAAAGAAGGTCACACAAAATTATTGTTCAAATATCACCAGAACTGGGGATCGAACTCAGGATCTTGTCGGAAGGCAGAGGAGTTCTTACCAGTTGTGTTAACCACGCCACACTATTATTTAAGAAAGAAGAAAATATATAGTATATTTCATAGAGGGATATCTTTAGACGGGTAAGTAAACCCTTAGTCGGTGGTGACTAATGGTAAATATCAATAGCTACTGTAGGCACATGTAAGTGAGAGGGAAATATTTAGTAGTAGTAAACAAACTGATAGACAGCACTTTAAAAATGCTACAACATTTTACCAAAATTTGCAAATATCGGTATGTCTTGTTTTTTAAAAAGTGAGAGCAGGTGTATTTTAGTGAGTCTGTCAATGGCATTCAAAGATGTACAATGACTGTTGTGATCGAGATTTTACAGCGATTAATAACAAAAAGTAACCTGCTTTAGGTGTAACCTCGCATGGCGGGAGCACAGAGGAACACCTTGCACCTGTTCACACGTCCATTTTCTGTTCCCATTCTCACATTCAACAAAACCCTCGAAGGAAAATGTTGTTTGGAGATCTAAAGCCAGATTCATCTGGCATTGTAAATGAAATCTTCAAAGCAATATTTTCTGGTGCAACTTTGAAAATTTTTAGAAGTATCTGCTTTCTAACCAACAGAAAGGAACCATGGACATCTTATTTGAGATTTTTAATGTCAAGGAACCAGAGTGGACCAACGATTTCAGTATTGCATTACAAAGTATTGGTAAGAGGTTTTTGTTGGCAGATTTTTATTTTAGTGGCTGTAGTGAAATAACATTGTAATAGCCAGGGCTCGACACTAACGGCAGCCAACTACCCACAGACTATTAGAACTTCAGTTTCTGTCTTTGTCAAGGAGGATATCTCATAATTTCTACGAATGGCTAGTTAAAGAAAATGTTTGGATAGTAGCATCAAAGTTGACACTAGCCATAGACTAATAGCCAGGGCTCGACACTAACGGTAGCCAACTACCCACAGACTAATAGAACTTCAGTTTCTGTCTTTGTCAAGGAGGATATCTCATAATTTCTACGAATGGTTAATTAAAGAAAATGTTTGGATAGTAGCATCAAAGTTGACACTAGCCATAGACTAGTAAGTTGAAAAGTTATTGTCGAGCCCTGATAGCTACGAACAGAAAGTTCCATTTGTAATTGTGGTCCTAAGAAACTATTTTAGAAATAAAACATGTTTGTGTTGTAAACTTCCAAGTCTATCCAGGATACCTCGGACAAGGACGTGCAAATGATTAGATCAGTTTACAGTAATCAACTTAAAACAGTGTGGAACAACCAACTGGTTCCCCATCAGAAAAGGTGTCATCAGAACTCTTCAATCTATATTCAGAGATAATCCTGAGACAACTACGAGGCTATTCGGAGTGGCTGTTTATTAGTGGCATCAAGAATAATAATCTAGCGATCAACGGACAGCAGTGCAGAACAACCAGAAAAGGTGTGAGACAGGGGTGTGTCATTGTCATCAGACCTCTTCAACCTATATTCAGAGATAATCCTGGGACAACTACAAGACCATCCGGAGTGGCTCTTTATCAATGGCATCAAGATTAATAATCTCCTATAAGTTGACGTCTCTATGATGAGGTGAATGCCATGGTTTACATATCAATAACAAGAAGACAAAGTTCACGGTTATCTCCAATTTAGGTGTCCCTCCAGTTTATCAGCTACAATATGCGAACACAGCGATAGAGCAAGTAAACTCTTTCAACTACTTGGGTGTACTTGTGACATCAGATGCCCTGTGCAAAAGGGAGATCTGACGTGGAATAGAATCTCCAAAGATTCATTCTGGCAGCTTCGACAGATTCTGAAACTATCCATTAGAATAAAAGTACGGGTGTTCAAGGCATACCTTTGGTCAACTGTGTTCTAGGTCGAAAGCTGACCATTAGAATAAAAGTATGGGTGTTCAAGGCATACGTTTGGTCAAATGTTCTATATGGGTGTGAATCCTGGACACTCACGGTGGAGGTAAGGCAGAGTTTGGGAGCTGCTGAGAAGTGGTATTACCGCAGAATGTTACAAAATCCTTACAATAAAGAAGTTCTACAATTGGTCAGCATGAAGAGGGAGTTAGTCCATACAATCAAGATCCGACAAACGAAATTTCTTGGACTTGCAATTAGGAAAAAGGCAATGGAAGATCTTATCTAGGCTCGGTGGGAGGATTCCAGGCCGGCATACCAGAGGGGGACAGAATAGGACATTCCTTGGCAACTACAGCATGGACACAGAAGACTCTCTTATTTGGCAAGAGACCGGAATGAATGGCATAGATTGATAGTTCGGCGAGCACTGGATCGGTGATGGCACTGAGACAGACACAGACATCAAAGTTTTAAAATAATGGCCATCACAGGTTGTTTGTAAATGTAAAGAATTAATGGTAAAGAGCTAAAAATTGTTCAAAGCGCAAAACTTCTTGGAATTACAATAACAAGCGACCTGTCATGGAGCGATCATATTGGCAAAGTTATTAAGAAAGCTTCTAAATGCCTGTATTTTTTGGTGCAATTGAAAAGGGCTAACCTTCCTTCCAAAGATTTAGTTCTCCTATATACTACTTGCATTAGATCTATCTTATCGTACGCTGTACCAGTTTTTCATCATGCTCTGCCCAAATATTTGCAAAAAGATCTTGAACGAGTACAAAAAAGAGCACTCTCAATTATTTTTCCCGGTCTTGAATATAATAAGGCACTAGAAGTAGCTGGCATCCAAACTGTCTTAGATTACAACAAGTCCATTTGTGATAAAACGTTTAAAAGTATTAGTAATAACACAAGTAACAAATTATGGAAATTGCTGCCTGCCGCAAAGAAAAACAATTACACTTTAAGGAAAAGCAGACGCTACGCCGTACCGAGATGGAAAACTGATCGTTTCAAAAACACTTTTATCGTAACATCTTGTATTAAAGAAGAAATTGTATAATTTATATTTTATATTTTTTTATTGTAAATAGATATTAGTTTAATCTTTGTTTTAAAATGTAAATACGCAATTCAGCCCTCGGGCTGCACATGTATTTTTTGCAATAAACTATCTATCTATCTATCTATCTAATATACAATGTAAGTTGTTAACATAACGAGCTGTGTTTTTTTTTTTTACAATTGAGGCTACCGAACACAAATTAAAACATATTCGATTTTGACCAAACTCTGTACTTGTGCAACACTATAACAATTATAAAAGGTTTCCATGTCGAAGTATTGTATTAAAGTATCTTAGCTTTACATTATTGAACTCTTGCTAACTCTTGTTGGTGTCCCCAAAAATATGTAATATTTCAACATAATTATAATAAAAAAGCAACACTTGTGGTATGTGATTATAAAGATCAACGTCAAGTATAGATAGCACAATTGTGCTAGTAACTAACGTGAAACACTATGGTCACGTTCAGTAGCGGGCTTTACCCCTTAAATCTACCATAAAAGTAGCATTCAGGGTCTTGTTATTATTGTTATTGTTGTTATAATAGATTTAAGGGGTAAAGCCCACTACCAACGCTCAATATAGTGACTTTAAGTTAGCTACTAGTACGTTTGTATACCTGCCAACTTCCTCGCCTTAGGCGGGTTTTCCTCGCCTAAAATCCAAAATTTCGGATTTCCTCGCCTTACCCGCCTAGGCCTCGATTTCCTCGCCTAAATGACAAAATGACTTAATGCTTTTGGATTTTTACTCACATCAGTCAGAATTTTAAAATTTGTAGAGCCTAACTAAAAAATATTTCTAGATATCTGCGTGCGTAAATATCAAATAACAAAAGTACTTAGATTTTGCGAAAAAATGCAGTCCTGGCTCTTAACTTTCAAAATATTTGTATCGTCTTCGAGTGCACTCGGAACATCCTCGGGACGGACTCGGGATATCCTCGGGACGTCGTCGGCTTACGTACAAAATGTGTCACCAGAATCAAAAGTACCTCGCCTAAAT
>JAOBAY020070261.1:0-11820 GCA_025331085.2 Zoanthus sociatus | reverse complement strand
ATCTCTAATAAAAATGTTGGCAAGAGGAATGTCGGTGGCAAAAAACAATAAAACACAGTTTTAGACTCTTATAAAACATAGATTTTCGACCAATCAGAGCGCGCACAGGGTCCTATCTATATTATAAATTAAGTTATCTTTCAGTATGTAGCTGGTTAAAGGTTAGATTGAATCTTGTACAATAGCTTTAGATATAGAGATAATTAAGAACTGGATTACTAGTTACGTTAGCTAGTTAAAGGTCAAATTGAACTTCTAAAATGGCAATAGTTACAGAAACTGGATTACTATCTATGCTTGTTGGTTGAAGGTTAGGTAGAGAAAGATCTAGAAACTATAATTGTTTTTTGTTTAGAGAATGCTAACTAAATTTATGTACTATGTTATTTTAAAATGTGACATGTGTGTTTTAGTTTCAAGAATTTTTTTTAAAAATTAATTTTTGTTGTTGTAAATTCTAGGCATTCCTTCCAATGGCTGAGACAGCTGAAAAAATTGTAGAGAATAATGGGTTTAAGAATAAAATAAAAATCATCAAGAAACATTCAAAAGATGTAACAACAGGAAAAGGTAATTCAAAACTTGTTATTATTAAAATTTTACTAATATTGCACGATTCGCATTTAAGTGATCCTATTCTTCAAAAGCTCACTCAGCTTTCCATCCTTTCAAATTGGGCAGCATCTGCTGGGAATTAACATTGTGATTAGTTTCCTGTCCAGGTGGAGTAAAAGATTCCCATCTCAAAACTACAGAAGCTGGAGATAAGGCACTGGCTTCATTGCCCACTAGGCCTATAAATATTTAGCAGCATAATATAGAAATTTAAAAAGTTGTGAAGAAAGATGTTAGTATCACTTAGTAGAAAAATACCTCTTGAGTTATACCAAGTAATAAATACATACAGTGTGTACCCCCAAGTTTAATCATTACATTCAGTATCACCGTCTTATCATCATCATCATCATCACCTACTTGAGATAAGAATAAGGGAATTAAATTTGTATGTGTAATAAAGATAAAAATCTTATAATTTTCATTCACTTTGATATTGTTGTAGGTGGTGACATGGTATACAAAGCCAATCTGCTGGTGTCAGAACTCTGGGACACTGAGCTTATAGGAGAAGGTGTCTTGCCAACACTTAGGGATGCCAATGCCAGATTGCTTGAGGTTTGTCAAACATGTATTCTACTGAATACAATTTTTAGGTCACTTTTTCAGTTTTTAGACATTACCAGTTTGGTTTAAAATATGAAAAATCAAAATTACCATATTTATTTCAATAAATGCCTAACTTTGAATTAGCATTCACCTCAAACAAGTGTACACCATAAACGGGCAAAAAATGTTTTTGCACCCAGCCTCAATAAGCCCTCTCTACCTCCCCAAAAATCTAATAACAGAAGAAAGAAAATGGACACTCAGTGAAATGTACGAGAGATTTTCAGTAGCTTATAATGATACAGGGTGTCAAGTTCCTATTTTTTCCTATTTCTTCAGCCAGTTCCTATTTTCTCCTATTTTTCCTACTTTTTTTTTTACTTGTCATGAGACAGAAATGATAAGTTGCTGAATTGAACCAGTGATAAACGGCTTTATCTTGTTAAATTAAGAGGTGAAAATAATACTGTAAGGACTTAGATAGGACTTTTTGACCTAACTGAGATCGCACAGCGAAAAGTATTTATCTTTTAATGTCTCAAATAAATGGTAATACAACTATTAAAAACGCGTTTGTTTTTCAACTGTTGTTCGATCGACTTTTCATCGGACTTCAATAGCCGAGCTATTCTAAACCTTGCAAAATGACATGCGTGGCGTTGACGGTGACGATCAACCAAGGCTCTGTCAAACGTTTTTTTTTAAGTTTGCTAACTTTTTTTATTAAGTATCTCAATTTATAAGATCAAACAGTTGAAAATGATCAAAGATAATATTCAAGCCCTCAAAAACGGAAATACTGTATTAAAATGCAACTAAATGACCTTAAGAAAGTACTGATCAAATGAAGACCAAGATGGCATCCTTAAACGACAGTGTTCAGCCAGTGACTACGGAAGCTTTATCACCTAACACAGCCAATTCTGTTGAATTCATGGCCACTAAATACGATGATCTAATGCTTTTCAAAACAATAAAATAGAGCCGCTGGAACTTGAAAAAAAAATTGATAAAATTACAGAACCGTATTTCAGACTTGAAGAATCTATCGTCAGTCTTGAAGCATATAGCTACCAATATAACATCAAAATAGTTGGAATGCCAGCCTTGTCTTCTCAAGAAAAAGCTGATAACACAGTAAATATTTGCCTAGAATTATTCCATGAAATTGCAAGCACCGATATCATAATCAACGGTATAGACATCATCTGCTAATTTACTAGAAGGCGTGACAAAAATAAAGTAATGGAGAATCGAAGAGATGCACAAAATGTAGAAGCACGAGCAGTCGGTTTTGAAATTGGCGCTGATTCATCAAGATTGAGACTTTATCACCATTCAACACCTCAAATACAAAAATTGTATTTTGAGGCCAAAAAGTACAAGCAAAATAACTTTGCTTACTAGTACTGCTGGGTCAAAAAATTAATGATATCTTTCAGTTAAGGAAAACACCAGCATGGGAACGCAGTCTAAAGCAGTGTTTCTTTATAATTTGCTTTTTAAAAGAACTCTAATTTAAATTTCAGTATACCTGGAGCGAGATATATATGTCACTTAAGCATTTCCTTTTCGAAGAGTTCTAACTTAGATTTTAAAACTGCATGGGAACGCAGTATAAAACAGCATTTCTTTAGAATTTGCTTTTTAAAAGTTTCTACTTGAGAGTTTGGAAATGCGAATGCAGTAAGCAGCGTTTCTTTAGCATTTGCTTTTTAAAACATTTCGAATTAAGGCCGAAGTATGAAGCGTTACATTAACATTTGCCTTTTTAAAAACATTTCTATTGGAAATTATAGGAACGCAGTAAAAAGATTTTATTTCAAAATATTTCTGGTTTAGATTTTATTACTTGGGACGTGATATTTTTATGAAGAGATTTTAAAGTTGATAAAAACTGCGAACGTTTTTGTTTTGTACATACAATTTTATGTCATACAAGTGAAATAATAATTACTAATTTTGACACCTTCTGTTTTCGCAGTTGCTCAAAGCAGGCATTTCAAAAGGCACTTTCGTGAAATCATCGTAATACACACTGGCTGTCGGATAAAAGTAAAACATTTGACTAAATATATCTGCTTAAACCATTGTTGGGGGTCTCTGAGAATTTTTGACTCATGCCTTAATTGACCTGAGATGCTGTCAGATCTGCACATTTTCACTACAAGCAAAGGCTGGAAGAAGAGAAAACAGCAGAAGAAAGAAAGATGGCTGAAAAGACTAGACGAAAAGAAGAGCTGAGGCAGACGACCGAAGAAACAAGAACCTTGAGATAAAGAGAGGAAATCCTTGATGAAGAAGAAAAGGAAGCAATACAGCCCTGCCGCCAACTCAATCTAAGAAGAAGAAACAGAACTGACTTCAAGAAAGTTCTAGGTCATCCAAGAAGATTAAAAAAATTCACTTTTTTTAGCAAAGTTTTATTTGACAATTCTGATTCAAATTTTGTTTGCCGGTTTCTCACTGCAGAACAACTGTGCCATGTACTGTACAAAGGAATGATACCTTTACCGATTCTGATTTAATTTTCAATCAAGTATTTCCTGCCGGGATAAATTTGAGAACCGAGTGGACATTTTCAGCGTGTCTTTGTTATTTACTTAGTTTATACTAATCTGGATGTACAGGTACTTGTAGTAAATTGGATATTGGTAAAAGATTGTTCCATTTTAGATGTGCAACATACAGTAATATTTTCGTGCAAAATCATTTCTTATTCACCTTCATTTGTTTCTTGTCAGTTGTTGAAGGACTAAAGCGGTGGATTGTGATAGCTATAGGGTTGTAGGGAGGCTATCTATGTCCATTAAACATACATTGAAGTTCCTATATTTTTCCCTATTTATTTGGCCAAATTTCTTATCTTTTTCCCATTTTTTTCATCCTCAATTTCCTGTTTTCCTACTTTATTGAGCAACCATACAGCTTGACATCCTGTCAGGATAGTATCATAGTTTGGCAGCCTATTATAACGCTGGGATCCTCAATCTTTAAACTATAATTTCCATGTTCTTTGCAAAATTTCCCACTTGAACTTTAAGACCATTTCACTGCTCAGTGTTTGCGCTATAATTTTTCCAGGTAAAAGTCTGTTTGACTCTGGAAATCCTGGAAATCGAGCCCAAGCCTCCCGCATGGTAGACTGGCACCTTTACAACTACGTTAACTAGATGACAGTAAAACCCTAAAAAAAACTTGTTACACAAATTAAAGACTAGTAGCGCACACAAAATTTTTTTTGAGTGAACAGTTGTTCATTAAACTCATAAATTCGGTATTGTGATTAATGAAGGTGATGGTGAGGTTGGGGTGGTGATGTTAATGATGGTGAGGTAGCGTAGCTAGTGATCAAGATGATAATGATTATTGTCAGGTTGGAATGATGATGGTATGCTTGGTGGTATTGATGTTGAGGATGATGATTGTCAGGTTGGGATGGTGATGGTATGTATGGTGGTATTGATGTTGAGGATAATAATGATGACTGGTGATTGTCAGGTTGGGATGGTCATGGTATGCTTGGTGGTGTTGATGTTGAGGATGATGATGGTAATTGTCAGGTTGGGATGGTGATGATATGTATGGTGGTATTGATGTTGAGGATGATGAAGATGACTATTGATAATGATGATGGTCATGAACAGAGAGGGTAGGAGACGAGGAAGAAAGAAAAGAAAGAAATCAAGCAAAGGAAGAAAGAAGTAAAGAAAGGAAAGGAAGGAGGAAGGGGAGGGAGGAAGGAAGAAGGGAAGGAAGGGAGAGGAGGGAAGAACTAATTAATGATACTAGAAATAACATCAGAAGAACTAATGGTACAATACACTTTCTCCTTTTAGCCAGGGTTTGTGAGTGTTCCAGCAGCAGCAACAATCTACGTTCAAGTGCTCTCAAGTGAAGTGTTGTGGAACATGCATCAACTGAACTCCCTACTGGTAAGTATATAGTATCAAAGAATATGCATCAACTGAACTCTAACTAGTAAGTCTGAAGTATAAAGAAATACACTGCTATCTAGGCGCTAGGCCCCAGAATAAGGTACATTTTGCTGAGGTAGGACAACTGGAGTACCCAGAGTAAAACCCTTGGAGTAAGGTTGAGATTGACAAATCTCAGCCCACATGCAGAGCCCGGAGTCAATCCCGAGTCGTAGAGGTGGGAGGGCGTGAGTGATGACCACTACTCCAACCTGACCTCTACTTTCAATCTTACACAAAGTTTTTATTTCATGACAAGCTCTCAAACATTTTTTTGATCGCTGTACCGTTCTAGAGCCTACCACTGCCAATTTATTGCTCTTAGGAAAACTTGTTCTCACTCTCAATTGTTTTTTCTTTAGATAGTGTTACTTTCAACAGATCAATGGTGTAGCTATGGCCACTAAGATGGTGCCTTTTTACACTAATTTATTTGTTGGTTTAATGGAGGAACTTATTTTTGAACAATACTCCGGCCCTAAACCCTAAGTTTTTGGACGCTACATTGATGATTGTATTGATCGTGCAGCAGAACTGATAGGTATCATGTGTTTACTAGTATCATGTGTTTACTAGTAGCTAGTTTTGAGCTACTGAAAATGAGAAATAAGGATTCAAATAAGCTACTACGAACTTTAATTAAATCTCTCTACAAAAATAATGATAATATCACGTACATTATATATTAATTACTCATATTGAATGTTTAGCTTCACTTGATTATGTGTCCTTAGTTTACAAAGAAAGATGAACTACATTTTCCAGAAAGTCTTAAGAGTTGTGCTGGAGTTGCAAGTGGATTTGATCTTCACATTGATGAGGTTTCCAGCGATGAAATTACTTTGCTGACAGAACAAATTCAAGTATTGAGGTGAGTATATGGATACATTTTAAACTCACAGATACTCCACTGGAGTAGCAGTGACTTATACCCGGAACTTTCTCATTTGCATTTTATAAAACAATAGAATCCCTGTTCGTTTAAAGTGTCTCGATCTGCAATGTTTACTATGCCAGTTTACGGAATCTTGTTCCTCTTTAATTTTGCGGTTTAAGCAATCTTGAGTTTGATCAGTTGTAAATAGATTTGTAAATTATATACACCGTATGAATAAAATGAATAAAGGACTGGGGTTTCGGACTAAAGAGTGTGTGGGAGATAGTGAGGTGGTCATATAGTGAGACAAAGATACATAACATAATGAGATAGGTATGTGGAAAAAATAGTAAAGATGAGTGAGAAAAAATATGTAAAGAGACAAAAGCTTCAGAAACGACTGATGGTTTTAATTAAATATGAAACGTTCGTTAATACCGTGGGGACTAAGTGTGCCCAAAGTGTGAATGAGCCGCATTTATTTAGTTTTGCAACAATTATTGACGCCGTTGATGACAGATAGACCGAATGCAAAAAAGTTTGAAATGGAATGATTAGAAGAATTAAAGTGGCGAGAGACGGGTTTAGATAAATCTATTTTGCGAATGTCATATATGTGGTCTCTGATGCGGTCACCTAAACGGCGGCCAGTTTCCCCGATATACAACTGGTTACATTTAGAACACTGAATGCAATAAACAATGTTAGGTGTAGTGCAGTCAAAATAATCGGTAATGTTAAGAGTAGATTTAGGGCCTGTAACAGAGGTACGTGAAATCACAACTGGACAAGTAATGCATCGTTTACGAGAACAGGGAGTAGGTTTAATTGTTTCCTATTATTATTATTATTGCATATGTGTTCCAACTGAGAAAAGCAGAGAGAAATCTGGGATAACATTCTCACTCTTTGATAGGAGTCTTTGACAACTTGTGTTTTGAGGATGCCAGTTTTGGTCTGAATTGTGGTTCTACTTGTGCACAGCATCCGTGAATAACAACTTTAACTTTAACTTTCAACTTTCAACTTTATTTAATCACGGTAAAAACATCAGTCAATAAGTTAAAAATATTTATATACAATACGATTAATGTATAAAAACTTTGTTAATGTTTTTCGTGGGGAATTTATGAGTGTTCATTTCTCTTTTGAACGCTTGGAATGAGGTTAATTTCCTAATTTCACAGGGGAGCTCATTCCATTGCTTAGCAGCCCTATAGCTGAAGTTGCGTTTTAAATATTCAGAATTTGGCTTCGGGAGTGATAATTTGTTGTCAATATCACGAAGCCTATAGTTTGCCTTATATTCTTGAAAGAGATTTTCTAAGTATTTTGGAACGCGCTTGTTCATTACTTTAAACATTAGCAATGCTGTCTGCTTTTTGCGGCGGACAGTAAGCGTGTCCCAATTTAGTTTTTTAAGGATGTCGCTTGACCTTGTGTCATAACTTGTTCTAGTGATGGCCCTAGCAGCTCTGTTTTGTAATTTTTGTAATTTCTCGCTTAACGTGCTGTTCAGTCTGTTCCACACTGTACTACAATAGTCAAAGTGTGGGAGGATCAATGCTTCATATATTTGTATTGCTCTATTTTGAGAGATGAATGGCCGAACACGTTTGAGAGCACTAATAGCCGAAGCGATTTTCTTTGAGATCTCTCGAATGTGTTCTGCCCAGAAAATTTGGCTTTCTGTTGTTACACCAAGCGATTTAGAGCTGTCTACCTGCTTAATCGCTACATGATTTAGTTTGATGTTTATGGTTTCATTACCATGCTCAGTAAGCCTTTGGCGTCATCCTATTATCATAAACTCGGTCTTTTGTTTAAAAAGACTACTCAGGCTAAGTTTGTTTACAATAAGCCATTGGTAGATGTTGCAGAGTTCGTCGTTGATCGTTTTCTCAAGTTCAGTTACACAATGAGCAGACAACATGATGTTTGTGTTGTCTGCAAACATTCTAGGGGTGGCTTGAGACATGCAACTTGGCAGATCATTAACATGATATAGTAATGGACCGAGGTTACCACCTTGCGGTATACCATAGCTTAATGTGCATGGCTTGGATAAGTTTCCGTCGACATTACAGTACTGCGTGCGATTACTCAAATAGGATGTAAACCATTTTAGCAATTTGTCATCGAGGCCATAAAGTTGCAGTTTCTTTAAAAGAATTTTATGGTCGATCATATCAAATGCTTTTTTCAGGTCTATAAAAATAACTCCGTTCAACATACCATTATCTATGTTTATAGACCGACCATTTGCTGTTTCTACTAGTGCAGTTACAATGGCTGTGTAATGGCGGGAAACCCGATTGGCTGTTCGTAAGGATACTGCTGTCATTGAAATAGCTGTGTAATTGTTCGTAAATTATTTTTTCAGATATTTTAGATATTGTGGATATTACAGAGATAGGTCTGTAATTCCCAGCATCATGTTTTTCCCCTTTTTTGAAGATAGGCGTGACTTTGGCTTGTTTGCATTCAGTAGGAAATATACCTGTAAAAATAGATCTGTGAAAAATTGATGTTTGATGAAGGCGCTATAATATGAGACGCTATCTTTAGTAATCTATTTGGTATATTGTCATGACCAACTGCCTTTTTTTCATTTATACCGCTCAGTAACTTTGAGACGGTTTCAATACTCGGTGGTTGTATTTGAAAAACTTTGTCAGTAGAAGACAAATATGATTCTGGCTGTTTGTTAGTTTGCTCCAAAGAGTTACCCAAAGTCTCGCCTATTTTTGTGAAATATTCGTTAAATTTGTCAGCTATTTCATGTGACGAGGTTACAGTCTGTCCTTCTATTTGAAGTTCGGATACAACGGATGTTTTATTAGAATTGCGTGACGATAATTCGTTAATTAATTTCCACGTTTCTCGTGGATTAGATTAGGGTTTTTCTAATTTATCAGAATAATAGTGTTTTTTCGCTAATTTGATAGCATTGTTTGTCTGATTCTTAATTTCTTGTCCAATTTTCTTGTATTACATTCAAAGTTGATCGTCGTTGTTGGAAATTGCTTTCCTCTTAAGATAATCTCTTTGACGCATTTGTTGTGCTAACTCCCTCGTCAGCCACGGAGATTTTTCCCCCTTACTCGTTTAGTGATAAGTGGCACATGAGCGTTTAACACATTCAAGAAACATTGTTTTTCCACATATTATTGGGGTCTTTATCAAAGTTATCTATATTTGTCCAAGCCATTTGACAAAACAACTTTATTGTGCTCTGTAAAAATTACAAGTTTATATTAGAATATAATTTAATATTGTTTACGGTAGAGAAAAACCACAGCCATTTAGAAATAGCAGAACTAGTCGATCTAAATGACTGGAGTGAATGGTCTCATGTGACTGATATTACTGTTTAAAATTTGTCAACTTTGAGGCTATAAACTTTATTTTTTCTCTTTCAGTTGAAATTGTATCATTATTATTGTTGTATTATTTTCTTGTCCATTTTGTCGCCAGCCCGAGCATGTATTATAAACAAACCACTCTTATCAGTCTCTAACCCTTTATTAATACTCTCTTCTACAACAGTTATCCATGTGCAGATTATTTTGTATCGTGTTGTGGAATCTCAAACTTGCTACAGTTTAAGAATGTTATATTTTAGGTTTGATTTGTGTGAAATGCCCTTGGCATCCACCTGCCCCAACCGCGTTGTCATTCCGGATCTTACTTCAGCTGATTATGATAAAAACAGAGTGAGGCAGTACACAGTAGACTCAGAAGTAACACAGACTGCTACTGCCCATGGTGTTGTGATGTGGTGGTGTTTGGACATGGATACAAGTGGTAAAATAACTCTCTCTACAGCACCTAAGTGGATTCACCCACTCGGAAGGAATGCCCAGGTAAGTAATTATATGTATGCAACTGACTGAATATTGTGTAACTTTTTGTAGTTACAAGTCATTTAGATACATAAAAGATAAATAGCTTTAACGGCGAGAACAATGGAAAATCCTATCAGTTTGTCTAGAAAACACTTGTTATTTTATTATTACATTATTTATTAGTAAACTAGTTATTTCTAATACAAAGTGAATGCTGCGAGTACACTATTTTGTTATAGTGACAATATGCATCACCATGGATTTGAACCGCTGATCGCATGTATCGTGTGTACCGAAATGCTAGTCATATCCTTGAATCAACTCTCGATACCATGTCATGGATTTGAGCAGCTGATCATATGTATTGCATGTTGGTTCTTTGTGAAATCCGAAGATTAAACTGTGTTCTGAATAGAAGGCTACTCGCTTCGCTCGCACCAATTTTAACTGGGCACAATTAAAATTTATTGAAGTTTACTCCTTGCTTAATAATTTATCTAAACCCTTTTGCTTTAGTTTCACTAATTAATAATTGATATTTATGATTTATAATACGTCATTTGCGTCATTTCTGTACAAATGAGGTGTAAAGTTGAGGTTAGTTCACTCACTGTTGTTTTAACACAGTTTAATAAGCAACCTTCGTTCACTGTAAAAAAATCCGCGCTCGCAATTGGTCAAAATCGATCACGTGATTTCGTTATATCTGTGAACATATCGGTCCATACCGTGCAAAAAAAATCATATACCTTTGGGTCTATACCTTCAGTCTTAAGAAAACTACTTCCCGACCAAAATAAATATTTATAATTTATTTATTATGTAATTTGGCTCCCTGGTTCTTTAACTCTACGTAGTTATTATAGGGAACCAAATCGCTTGAACTAATTATACATGTAAATCTTTTCTTTCTAATTAATGTACGTATAAGGGTTAAATAAAGTTGTTGTTGTTGCAATAACGACTTTATTTTCACCTTAAATTACAAACCTCATGTTTCGATCTAGTATTGAACTAAATAGGATGATTTTTTATTTCTATTTTTCCCACTCCGATCTAAGTTTTTGTCCTAAATATTTGTAAAACAGGAAATCAAATTTGTCTTACTCTAACAAACGTTTTTCCTCCATCGTTCAAATATATTTCTACATGCAGGGGTGCTGCCAATTTTACTGTTTTTATATTCATTTCTGGTGAAAATATCTTTCATTCCGTAACTGGTCTAGTTCAAATCCATATTTAGGACAATACGAGAATAATATTTCAAACGTGTGATCGGATGTATGTTTCTCTCAAAACGATGATCAGCAAGATATTTCACACAACATATATTGGGTTGCCTTTGTTCCTGACTGAAGCTAGACTGCAGAACAGTTCCTTCCTTCGCCAGGAGATCGAAAATCCAAGCGCGTTATCACATGGGAAACTGAATCATTGAATAAGGGGATGGACGCGCGGGCGGAAACGAAAAGGAATTGGGGCGAGAAGCTGAAGGAAGAAACTGTCGCCTTTGCGTACTTCAAATTCTCATCCTAGTTTCCCTTGCGATAACGCGCTTGGATTTTCGATAGGAACTGTTAACTGCAGTCTAGCTTCAGTCAGGAACAAAAGCAACCCAATATATGTTGTGTGAAGCATCTTGCTGATTATCGTTTTGAGAGAAACATACATCTGATCACACGTTTGAAATATTATTCTGTTATTGTCCTAAATATGGCTTTGAACTAGACCAGTTACGGAATGAAAGATATTTTCACCAGAAATGAATATAAAAACAATGAAATTATTCTTTGGCAGCACCTCTGCATGTAGAGATATATTTGAACGTTGGAGAAAAATGTTTGTTTGTTTCGATCTCTCAGCAAAATAAGAGACTGTTTTGCAGTCCAGACTGAAGCAATAATTAATTTCTTTAGCACAACGGAGAATCTGATTGCACCGGTTGAATTTAACT
>JAOBAY020070250.1:0-11821 GCA_025331085.2 Zoanthus sociatus | reverse complement strand
AACTGATAAATGCTATAATTCAAGGAGACTACCCTAATTTGGGATTTTAAAGAATCAAAGCTTTTCAGAGCAAAATAGAAAATATTACAAAAAAAAAATTAAAGGACCCTCCCGCCTCCTTTTTTTGGCAGATCTGGACGAGAAACTAAATAAATATTTTTTTTTATTTGGCCTAACTAAATGTTAGCAGGTTCAAAGAAAAAGACTGTAAAATACATTATTTTTTTGTTTCTACAACTTGCAGATCAAGTGCTGGTAGGGATGTCATTGGTCCATATAAAAGTTGTGACACATCTTGGTTGGAAAGAAACGTTTGCAACCCCTTGGCAGTTGGGCAGTACGTGAATAATGAGTCAAACACCAGTTCAGCTAATGTAGCATATCAAGAGCTCGACTTACCATTTGCCAATAGCTTTATACCTGTTAGCCATCTTCGGTTTATACCCAATGTTTGGTATAGTGCAGGGAACATTTGCCATGGAGATGCCTTTATAAGGATGGTCGCTTTAGTTTCTACACGAAAAATTAATGAAGGAGAGGAGCTTTTTTCTTCATATTTCACAGTTGTTCATTAATCCTTCCCAGGTCAAGCCTTTTGGTCAAACATTAATAATTTTATTGTATGGTCAAGGCTGGGTGGGGTGGGGGGTTCAATCCCCCACAACTTTCAATATAAATTATGCCTTGTCCATTTGGCCTCAAACTTACTGATAGGTTAATTATTTTATGCCCTTTCAAACAGTATTGGTCTCTAGCTAACTAGGCCATTGTTATGGTTACAAGAGCCAACAGAATCATGTAATTTGCTGATATTGCTTGTATTTGAGAAATTTGTCAGTTTTATGAACCTTTCCAAACCTGTTTATAAAATCAAAGTTTTATAACCAGTGAAATACTTTTACTGACCTACTTTGTTTAATTTAGTTAAAAGAATCCTTAAGTTGCCAATAGAAGCTTTGTACCATCATGTGACCCCCAATGCAATTGTAACTATAACTATGCCACCATGACACAGTTATGCGAGATCAAAACATGGTTGCTAATCAGAACGAGCGTGTTCCATCTCTCCCGAAACATCTCAAATGTCTATCCTCAGATCATGAGGAAAAAAAACTACCAGGAAAAAGCTAAAACCAGTCTCTAAGTTCATCCTTACATTGTGAGCATGAATTTCTAGAAAAGTAGTCAGTAGTAGACTGAAGTAATATTTCAAACACTCAAGACAGTGTTTCAACACATTTCCAAACACTGATCAAGAAAGAGAGTTGAAAATACGACATGCAGCAGGTTATTTTTGACAAATTTTGAGGTGTTTGCAAATGTGATGAAACACTGTCTCGAGTGTTTGATATATCTTCTCGATTGAAACAAAAACTAAGGAGTAAAGGAAGAAATAAAAATATATGCTAATTAAGATAGCATTTCCAAACCCTGGTCACGGTTATGATTTCTTTTGTTTTAACTTGGTGAATTATTAATGAGTTTGAGAACAATATTAAAGTTTTTTATAATGTATTTATCACTGAACATGGTAACATCTTTATCTTTGTTAAAATAACAAGATATGTCACAATGAAATGTTCTTGAAACTGTTTTATTATAAATGGAACTAGTTTACACTGTTGCCAAAGCAACCACAATTTTCAACAGTCTATCTAAAATAAAGCCAACTTTACAAATGTTATAACTTGCAATAATTGTATTTATGGTAATATAAACCATTTATTTTGCCAAACTATCAACTAATTAATTTTGCTATAAAACACAAGATATAAATTTTTTATAGTGTTTTGAAATTTGGTTTGAAGCGTATGTATATATACATATTTAATATGAAAATCTAAAGAATGGTAAAGAATATGATACAGCTGTATGTCTACTGGATTGTATTAACTTGATAAAAATTTCTACAATAATAGTAATTCTGAGAAGTTTTCAGATTTGAGAAAAGAAAACTGCTAGCCGTTATGAGCAAACATAGATACCTGATCGACTCAATTGCAGAGCTTTTGTCCATGATTATTATTGTGACCTGTGTGATACAGGTTATGTGGAGTATACAAAAGGTTACCTTCACATGAGCATTGAAAGTCACCGTCAAAAGGCATCATCTGCCTATAAGCATTACTATAAAGAACATAAAACCAAACAAATTGGACTGCCTTGTTAATGAAATGGTGTGTATTCAAGATCTCAATTGTTTAAGTAATTAGCTTAGTATTTTGTTATGCAAATCATTTCAACTTAACCATTTCTCATTAAATTATTTAATATGTAACCTTGATTATGGCACTACAGTAGATGCCCCGATACATCAGTTTTTATCATTCACATTTCTTGTTTCATGTATTATTATTATTACTACCAAAATTTGTAATATCTGGTGAATGAGATGAACGTGCAGTGCTGAACAGAACCAGTCAATAGAAAAACAAAATGGTAGATTTTTACTAGCTATAAAGCAGCATTCAGGTATTTTGTATATTAGCTTTTCAAAGAGAGTCTGAGCTTTCATGCTCTGAGGTCTTTTTATGAGGTCTGAGTTTTCAAGACACCATTGCACATAATTACCTTCTTCAAAACTGTGTGTATAAACTGCAGGTTTAAACTCAAGTTTTATTTTTGTGTTTTAATACTGAAACTATGAAAACTCTAAAGCGAAATATTAGCAATCATATGCAAACAGGCTGTTAACTTCGTCAAAAGTATTTGAGCTCAGAAGCTCAGGAGTAGTAGCTGGTGAACTTGGGGGAGTGCTGGAACTAAGTCGCAGTCTTAAATTTGAGAGTTTTTCACCAAGAAATCCCTTGGAGACCAGTTTCAGTGGTTCTCGAAAGAATTCCCCAACCTCCACAGCAACCACAGCAGCATGATCAAGTTTTCCAGGAGTTTCTTTCATTACTTTTATGATATGTTTCTCTCGTTCTCGTCGATCACTTGCTGAAGTTATATCCTTGTTCTCTAAATCAGCATTTTCAAGCAGTTGCCGTTTTTTTGCTGTGCGGCGAGCAACATTGGAGACTAATTTTGCACATATCTCCATGGCAGAAACCTGTTCCGGTAAGCCTTCTTCCTCAATAGCCTGTAACAAATTGCAGTTGAAAACTTAGTGATAAAAATGTAAATTGTACACCGTATAAAAAGAGAGAATACTTACTGGCATTCTGGACATTAGTCCTTCATTGAAGTAAAAGAGCAGTTGAAAACTAAGTGCTCTTTTTTTCTATCAATGATAAAACTAATAAGCAAACTTGAAGTACTGTATTCCTATGCTGAAGGAACTACTTAGAATAATCCATTAATGAACTTATACATGTAAACTATGTACTTGGTTATGTGTGAACTTTAAGTTTTCAGGATTTGGAATGCCCTGCAGGCCCCTACATAGGAATTTTGCTGGGGGAAGGGGGGGGGGGGGTGTCATGCATACACACCCTGCACATCCCCAAACTGCGTATTGGCCTACCCTGGAGTGTTCTTTAACGAAATACAAGATGTGCATGCTCTTCCAGGGGCACTGCAACCGAGATGCATACGGTATGTGGCTATCAAAAGCATACACAAGTGAGCATGTGCTACTGCTAGCAGTTACTAAAAGATAACGATCTCATCAGCATTAAATGGCAAGCAAACACTTAGAGGATTAATTTTCATACAGCTTAATCCGGGGCAGTAAAATATCTTTAAGTGCCTATGAAATGAAAAATGTTCTTACATTTCTAAAGAGATTATTTAAAAAGTATTAAATACAGAAAGTTTCAAAGACTTAGGATAAAATGCCTCTGAGATATAGCTGGCCAAGTTTGCAGGTTTTTCACTAATGATTGGCTAGCTCATACTTTCAAGGTATCAAGTTCTTTATTTCTGTGACACAATTTTGCTTGCAAACTTCAAAAGCGATACGAGAGAAAATAGCAAGTTTAGCTCATATCTTGACACAAAGGGATTGAGGCTAATTAAAAACTATAAATTAGGACAAGAACTTAATACAGCTGCAACTTAACTTCCAAAAACCTGATTATCATTCATTAATTTACCTCGGCCATATCATTCAGCATCTTACAGTGCCTCTCAGTTGGAATACACCAATCATCAAAGATGTGTGTATCAGAATTACTTCTTTCTCTTTGAGCTTCATTCTTAACATCTGAAAGTTGATTTGATTCATAAATTGATTCATGACTCTGTGAGATTTTTTCTTTTGCATCACAATGTTTACACTTTGCAACTACTGGATCAAAATTATCTGACACACCATCACTTGTAAGAAAAACAATGCTTCCTGATTCAACCTCAGTGAATGAAAATGTCAGATTATTTAGATCAGGATTGTAGCCATCTGCAGGTCCGAGTGATCCCCCAGGATTACGCATATCTCGGTGATCTTCATCAAAATGTGAACCAATGGTCACTTCACGCACTCCTTGTTTCTTGTTATATACAAAAGCAAGACTGTCGCCGACATTAATGCAACACAAGCCCCATCTGTCCGAGTCCTCAAGCTGAAACACTACAGCAGTACACAACGTAGTCATTGTTGCTTCATTTTTAATGATTAAAGATTGAGCATATTCAAATGACTTGACCAGTGAGTAAAAAACATCATGAGTAGTCTCTGCTGAAAACAGATTTTCATTCAAATAATCCAAACTTCCTGCAACTGCACAACGTGCAGCAAGGCGAGATTTCTCACCCCAGTTAACACCATCAGCCAATGCAAGGATGCAATTGTTTTGTCTTGCCACAACTGAGAACACATCTGCAACAGGATCTCCTGATATAATATTAGTTATAGGGTTGCATTCATATAGTGACGTCGACATTCCATAAGCACGGTAATGACCATGGTGAGACCATTTGTTACTAGGAATTCCAGCAATAATGCCTTTCTTCTTTTTGCTTCCATTGCAAGTAAAGTCAACTTTCTTTATCCCCTCAGCAGGCCCAGTTGCAGCTACAACAGTGTCTCGTGTAAATGGTACAATTCTTTGACAAGGGAGTTCAGTATATATTTTTGACCATTTGATGCCATTCTGTCGCCTTATTTTTTCCCTATGCAAAACAAAAAGTTGCAATATTTAATTTTAAATTAGAACACTAATTAGTAATTATAATTTAAATTCCTCAAGTTCTTAAACAGAAACCAGATTGATGTGACCGTTTCAGGTGAGGAAAAAAACATTGACTGACACTGATTTTATTCAGATTCAATTTTTTATGGCCTTCATTAATTGCCTTATAAAATCCATTTTGGCCTTTGCACTCAGAGCTAGAAAGCCGTGATTGATTTGATCTTGATATAAAATTGATTCATTCAGTTACTGTTGGTTGAGATAGAAAACAACTCCCAACAATAATTATTACCGCACTACTGGAACAAAATTTCCAAACACCATTAACTCACTCATAGGTTTTGAACACAAAATAAGCACTCACTGTTTTAGACTTGACATATTACAATAAAAGGCAAAACTCTGAGTGCAAGAGTACTGCAGCCACCCAAACAAAGTGGTGCTGCTGGTGAATTTCAGTAAGAAAGTAAACAGGCCCAAATGAGTATTTAAAGGTTGCCAATCATTTTGCCTGTGGTCGTTTCACTCCTGGTCATTTCACACTTCTTCTTACGTTATTTAACCCCAAGTCTTAAATCATTTTGTACCATGTCTATAAAGTCATTTTAAAGCACAAGGAGGGCCAACTTTAGTCAAGGTATTTTCTGAGCTAAATTGTTCACAACATATAAATTATAATAATTTAAGGGTTTCCCTTAAATTATTATATTATATAAATTGTAAAAACTCTACAAATTTAGTTTCCAGATTATTGACTGCACACTTTTTAATTTGTTGAATGATTTTAAAACCATTGATAAAGCAAAATTAAGACCTTTAAGATTAAGGAAACAAATTATGCAGCAATTATCTTCAGTAGCATGAGCATGTGATTTTTTAAGTAATAGCTCCTTCCACTGAACAGCATATACTTGATGAACACTGAAAGCTTGAAGTGTTGGACCTCACCCAACCATTGTGGGGGGTCAGTGTTCAAATCAGTTACTACTGCGGCCACATATGAATAATAATGACCATCCATGCACAGCCTGCCTAAAAAACAATGCATTCTAGTTTCTTTTTTACCTTGAAAAAATTAACTTCTTTTGATCCTCTGAAAATAACAAATTTTTCTCCAAATGAGAATGATTAATAAATATTAATTACTTGTAAGTGCTTTTTTCTGTTTAGCGACTTTACAAGGTTTTAACCAGACATGTTTAATTTGGCAGAGTTAGATAGACATCCCTACCCAAAAACTAATAGAAGAGTAAACCCCCCTCCCCTCCCCCCTGGGTTCACCTGGTGCTAATTTAATACTATAACTTGTGGCGAGGTAAATATCCATCACTAGTCACCTCCACTTCAGGGGATAATTGTTAATTATAACATAGAGGGCAAAATTACTTGATGCTGATTGTCTCACGCGGGAATGTTATTTTTCTTTAATTGAGGGCAAAATTACTTGGCGCTGATTGGTCGCTGGTTTGCAATGGTGAAATATGTTGCTCTGGCAACAATGGCTTCACGTCTTGCCAAAGTTGATGAAAACAGAATTATAGACTTTCTTCTGAAATACTAGAGAAAAGTTCTCTTTTTCAAGGCTAAATTTTCTTGCCTGAAATTCATTGAATGAACTTGCATATTAATACAATGCTACTTGTCTTGATCTAATTGGTTTAAAAAGAAAGTGTGTAAAGAATTTTGCCCTCGATGTCATAAACACTGCATGGTTCCTCGTAAAATTAAGGATTAATTTCACTTGTCCACAAGGAGGGTAATTTGAAAAACATTGAAAACGCTAGTGAAATTAATTCTAAATTTTACTTGGCCCCATGCAATTACCTATACAAACTAAATTCACATGACAGATTCAGACAGAATTTACATATTGTAACCTTGGCTAATAAAGATTGAGGTTTTGCCAAACTATTGATGTTGATGTTTACAACAAGAAAAGGACCAATGCGTGTGTTCTTCAAACTTAATTGTTCCTTCCTAAACATCCAAAATATTTTCCGATTCATAAATGCCACTTTAGTTGCCTAAAAAAGTTTACAATATTTTTGTAAAATTAAACAATATCTTATCAGGAATCTAACTGTTGCCTTGCAAATGGGTGTTGGGTTTAGTTTAATTGGCATAGGCTCAAAACCACAAAAGCAACTGTACATCTTTACATAATAACATACTTGTTTTGATCACGTAGCTTCAGACACGGGAATTAGAGAATGAAATTATTTTTAAAACCTTACATCACGTGATGACCATTCTAACACAGAAAATAATTTTGTATAATATATACTATTGCTATATTAGATCTCGACAAAGTACTCGTCTCCCGCGGCAATATAACATAAATTTTGTGTAACTTTAAAGGAATTTTAATTAACTGTTTTAAAATTTACGAATTTCCAGTTTCCTATTGACGTTAGGGAGCTAATGGGCCAAACCATTGTCTCTCATTTAAAATAAAATAAAACTATTAGTATTTGGCGCAATTATTTGTCGAGTTATGTGGAAAAAATTGAGAATTAAACAAATAATTGGTTACAGATAATTCATTGCAACAACTTTCTGACTGGATTATCTCAAAGTCAAACTCCTTATTTCACAATATAAAATTCGGCCTTCTTCACCATCGACATACTTCCGTCTAGCTATCTAATGGCCTCCAAGTGTGCTGACAATTTAAATATACAGAAAGTAAATCTAACAGTAGTAGGAATAGGCCTTCTTATATAACCTGCCCCTCCTCCAATTTTCCAAGAACCACTTAACCAGTACTAGTTCTCGGAATAATGAAACAAAATACGCATTTTAAACTCCAGATATAAACACTTCCTAACAACTGTAAAGCCATAAATTCGTCAATTGCTTGACAGAACAGGAAGACAAACCTTAACGAAATCCATAGCTTTCTGGCCAAACTTGGACTTTGTTTCTGGTGACATTCTCGTGTCAATTCATTTTCGAAGTCGCTACCCAAACCGCTGTCAGAGTTTTGAGCGCCAAGCGGTAAACAAACGCCATTTTTCTCGACAAGGCAGCCCTGTTTAACTTCGAAATCCATTTTGAGAGGGTTCTTCGTTTGATTTTGGTCAAAACTAGCACAGATACTGCAAAATTTGGGGTTTTCGAGACGGTATAAAATCAAGCTTTCTATTAAGTAGACGACCGTGTCTTGTGTAAATCAAAATTTACTTTTAAAATATATCAAATTTCAAAAGCCCGTATAATAAGTTCGTGAAAAATATACACGCACGGCACTTTAGGAAAAAAAGGATAATGGGTCTACCTGGCGCTCAGATTTCTATGACGACTGATATCCTTTTTGAAATCTTCGTCATACAGATATACTCGACTTAAAAGGTGTGCATCCCACATTGCCTATTTTGCTTGGAGCCAACTACAACACGCACTAGGAAGCCATTTTTTTTAAAAAAAAGTTATGACGTCACTCATGGAAAGGTGACAAATTTGATTGGCGTTGCCTGTTACTAAAGTGCGTGCCGGACAAGGTCACATCCGTACATTTCCTTTCACACATTTTACGTGCTCGGGAGATAACTAGGGAGCTACGAGCCTGAAGACTGGAAAGGAGTCAGCGGCTGGGCATTTCGTTTTATACATATGTTGTTTTGTTGTATTGAGTTTGACAGACTGTTCATTAAAATAAACATCAAAATACGTTTCCTCTGTATTGTAGCCAATGTCAGGATGGTGACCTTAACAGTATAGCAAGAATTGGGTATATACTACAATGATTACCATCACTGAAAATTTGATTCATTACATTAAAGAAATAAGAATAAAAACCTCCCTCCCCACCGTAAAAATAGGAAAAATAGGACGCTAACCAACTTTTTTTTTACTTGGCCTAACAAATAAAATAGTTGGTACTCGCAGCACTCACTTTCTATTAAAAATAACTATTTATATTGATGTTAAAAAATGCAAACGTTTTGGATTAATATGATTATCATCAGGCTATAAAATGCAAGGCGAAGTCAGAGGACTTTAAATGTAAATTTAAAATCAAACTTACTGTTCCTTGTTCTTGGATGCTTTGATTAGCTGGAAGCCAAAACTGCAAATGATGAACTTCTCTAGCGAATGAAGCTTTATTTCAGTACTTGTAGAAGACATAGCAAATAGGTAGAACATGTTTGGAGACTTAAACAACAAGGAAGCAAGCATAATCAATTCAAATTTTGCTGACACGGAAAATACTACATTCGCTATCGGTAAACGGAACAAAGATCTCTCTTGTAAAAAACATGTGCACAGTTATATGAAGAGTGGGAGCCCGTCCACACGCTAACTCTTTTTCGTTCCAAATAAATTAAAGTTTTTAAGAACATGTTTATTTTGAGAGTAAAACAACAAGGAAGCAAAAGTAGCTTTAGGGAAGTTTACTTTACACAGCTGATACGGAAAATACCAGAATGGCCGTGCATGCAGCTAAACAGAAGTAATGGTAAATAACATATGCGCAGTTGCTTGAAAAAAGGCACTTCGTATACTCCCTCGGTAACCTTTTTAGTTTGAAATAAATTATTGTTTCGAGAACATGTTTTCAGACTAATACAATGTTAAGGCTATTCCAACTTTCCCGCAGCTTTCAAAGCATCGGGCCGACCGACCGACCTTGTTTCGCAAGTTATGGAAATTGCAAAAAAAAAACTCCACAAAAAATAGTATTAAAACATTTAAAGAAGCTTCCTTAATTCATCAATAATCGCTTCCAAGTAATAACTATTTCAAATTTAAGCCGTCATGTTTGGGCACGCTTTAATAGCGCATTCCATGATAGAACTATCATTTTTTTGCTGACCGACGCGACCGACTCTAAAAATTAAAAAAAAAATCTTGCTTCGCGAAATCAAATCGATCTGGCTATAAAAAAACAAAGAATAGTTCATGGAAAGTTTACCTTTTACAGTTGATGCGGAAATACCAAAACAACTACTATGACAAATAATATGTTTACAGTTCACTTGAAAGATGGGATTCAGTCGACACCCTCACTAATCTTTTTCGTTTCAAACTACATGCATTTCAGTATATTCCAATCAGGTCTTCCATGCGCACTCAGCTAAACAAAAAAATTAATTCTTTTACAGCCAACTGATTGGAGCTGGATTTGTAGTGTGCAATGCGTAGCTCGTGAATCAGTGTAACCGTGCCAAGCTATTCAGCGTTTTAGAGATTAGCTAATTAGTGTTAGTACTGGACATTCAGTGAGAAAGATGGCTAACACCCGTGCGGATCGACACAACTAGATCCCCCTGATGGCACTGAAAACAAACATTTTTGAAAAATAAAGTTGCAAATTCCCAAGGTGCAAAGTTTGAATATAGGCTATTGTTTATTCATCAAAATTTTAACTTTACAATGGATCAAGGCTTGATAAGCTTGGCTATGGCGTGGACAACTGAATTTATTATTATGTATTCCTGATATTCTTTGGCCGTTTGGTAGCGGTGAAAACTGAAAAACGTTTGATATATATAGGAAAGTTGTTAACCCTTGTCCTGCTAAAAACGATTGTCTTAACTTTTGAACCTGTTGATGAAACCTTATCAAATGACCATTCATTTTCTTTGTTTTTGTAAGTATAAGCTAGAAATGTCTATGGTTTTGACGAGTTCTGAAGTTTTTATTTTTTAAGAAGATTAATATTCTTAATTTAAAAAATCTAGCATGTAAAGGGTTAAAACATTATTAGACTACCTTTCCCTTTTGAAGAACATGAACCACTCTCTGAATGGGGCAAGGATAAACGTTCAACAATTTTAGAGAATTAGAAACGTTTTTTAGATGAAATGTTTGGTGCCAGATTAACTTGCGATCGATACAATAATAATAATGATGATGACGACGATGATGATGATGATGATGATGATGATGAGGATGATGATGACAGTGATAATAATTTTGTTTAGGTGTAAAGTTTATTCAGCTGGCCAACGTCCTAATTTGAAACACCATATTTAGCACTCTTGCAAAGCCACAGATCATTAATTTCTGAGCTATAGATCTACGCATTGTTTTGAGATTTTTCATTTCTCACAAACAAAGAAATTACATGGTGATAATTTAAAAAAGAGTTATGAAACCCCTGCTCCGCAGCATGGGCCTTTGTCTTTTTGTTTTGGCCTCAGAAAGGATGGGGGAGGGGAGGAATCATTGACAATCGATGTCCCCCCAGTTGGGAGGGGTTAGTAAAACTTCTATTAAATTTGTAGACTGACATAATACCTGAGCAACTTAATGAGAAACGACAAAATTATGAAAAAGAACAGCGCGTACGCCGGGAAAACTGAACCAGTTTTATAAAAATCAGATTTTGTAGTTTGGCATACACATTTTTTTATAAGAACCAGTAAATTTTGCAAAGGCGCAATTTTTCTTAATTTTTTGGCTGATTCAGCCTCAATTTGTTCATAAAAGTTAATTTGTTTTTATTTCTATGAGCGATTTGAAATGATGAGATATCAAAACAAAAAGGTACTGAGGCATTGAAAAACAACCCTAATTTTGATAACACGTGTTTTTATTTGGACAATAGTAAATATCGTAATAATTACAAAATAGGAAACGGTGTTTCTGTGCTTTTGCTGTGTACATGCGAACGTAAATTAAAAGATTTAGTAAAGTTTCAACTAGAAACATTTTCACTTTTTTCAGCCTCAGCCCGAGCTTGCATTGTTAAATTGTTCATTAATTTTTCGGCCAATCTGAGCCTCGTTGTTTTTATAAAGTCG
>JAOBAY020070249.1:0-20844 GCA_025331085.2 Zoanthus sociatus | reverse complement strand
CCCTTTCTGAGAGCCTACTAGCAACAACAACAACACATCAACATGGATCGTAATCAAAAAGGCATTGCTCAATTTTTCAAGTTTCAATTAACTTTTTTTCTAACGATTATATTTTAACAGATTTTTAATAAAAGTAACTAATTGAAACTAGTTAATTGACCAAAACATTTTCGACTCAGTTCAACTATCAGTTGGCCTCCTAGCTCCATTCAGTTGAATCACTATTTCACGATGCATTATTTTAAAGACATTGATTATAAATAGAAGCATTTATCTATTGCTGATTCTGGAAACATCTAAAAGTTTAAAACTACTAAAGAAAGAAAACGAAAGTACTTTTAAAATTGCAATTTTGTGGAGGAAGAAGTATCAATTTAAGTTAAGTGTAATCGAATGTAATTGATGATTATTTATAGGGCTGGACTCGAGTAAGCAGAAGTGTCTTTTGTTGAAATTTCAATTCATATACTTCAAACTACGAGAGTTATGATAGCTTCGATTCCATAACACTTAATTCCTGAAAAGCAGATTTCGTAAAATTTTGTTATACTTCAAGATGCTTGGGATATCTGGATGACCAGCCTTCATGCACATGATTGAAAACAATGCCAGATTTTGAATAACACAACTTTTTTCCTTAAATCTTTTTCTTTCCGAGGCGCGTATTTTATTTAACTTTTCCAATCTACTCATGTTTTTGTTGTTGTTGTTATTGTTGTTGTTGTTTCTTTTTTGCCATATAGGTAATTTTTTCTATTATTGTTTCTTTTTTTTTTAGTTTTTTGGCATTGCCAATGGCATTCCCAAAAGCGCATGCATGTGTAGAGTTTCTCCTGCCAGCATGTTTATAGCTATGTTTACAGTCGATTAATATTATTTGCTACCAAGTAGTAATGATTTTGAAACATGGCAAAATAAGAATATTTAGACATTTTTTATGGCTTTCATATTTTTTTGATTTAAATAAAATTTGCGTAGCTTATGTTCTGCAATCAATGTACAACCGACAGTGTTGCTGTGAAGGCTGGGGCTTGAAAGGTCAATTCCATACTACTACTTGTAACGGCGATTAAAAAATATTTCAAGCTCAGATTGCTTCATTATTTAATAACACGTGTAGTGAGCCAAAGAGTACAACATACGCTGAGTTGTACAACATTCAAATTTCAATTTCAAAATTCAAGCATTTCAGAATAATACAATAAATCACATTTACCGTTAAGGGGTACATATCACATATTTTGATAGAGGGAAAAACAATGTTATAGCTGTTTTTCAATAAGAATAAGATGTCTTAAATCTTTTTTTAGCTTCAAATGTCTCCGTTTGGATGAACGGCCCAGTGATTGGCCAAGGTAGTACCAGGGGAAAAGTGACGTCATACTCGCAGCTGAGCACATTGTTTTATATCGTTTCTGTAAAATACGTGTTCATTCAAAAGGGTATAATATAATACCATTTAAACTAAAAGTGTTCGCAAAATTTTGCCTTTACTCGAATTGCTCGCAAAAAATTACATGGGTGCTTGCTTGCTCGGATTCTTTTTAAAATGTGCTCAATAGCAGAAAAAAATCGACCACTGCTCGTGCTCGCAAAAATAAACACACTGCTCGCATGCTCGCAACTGATTACAAAGACCATTCGATATCCCTATTCAAAAAAAAAACTTAAAATTTTCACTTTTATTGCACTGTTTTATTTATTCAGTTTTGTCCTTTTCACACTGTAGAATCTCAGTAGTTTTAAGAGCTATTTCTTATGAGTCTTCAACAGAAGATTCTTATATATATTTTATTGTGAAAAAAGAGAAAGACGCTGGGGGATCCGCAATGACGTTAAACTGAGCAGCATAATAAGTTGATATATATACATACAAGCCTCTAGCAAGTCCGGAATGGATAGAAAAGTACAATACACAGAAAAGAGATGGAGGAAAAAAAAATAAAAACAGCCGAAAAAGCAAAAATGTCATTAGATTCAGGTTAGTTCTTGGTATGTTTACAATTGGTAATGGGTGCTATATTGTTGTTTAATTTTATTTTCATCAATTTTATAGATTGTGACTTAGTTAAAAAAATTATATGCTGAGAGTTTCTGTTGCAAGGAAATCGCGAAGTATGTGGCAGTCTGTGCTAAAGCAAGCCGTGGAAGAAGAAGAACTGAAAAAGAAGAAGAAGAAGAACTGAAAAAGAAGAAGAAGAAGAAGAAGAAGAAGAAGAAGAAGAAGAAGAAGAAGAAGAAGAAGAAGAAGAAGAGGAAGAAGAAGAGGAAGAAGAAGAAGAAGAAGAACTGCAAGTTAACAATTCAATTAGATACAGAGAACTCCTCAAAGCGACTACTGTGTTTTTATCCGCTATTTGCCGAAATGTAAAGTGTATACTGCATACAGAGCTCAGTTTAATATATCATCACACACAAAAAAAACCTAAGGAAAACTAATTAAAGTACAAATACTTCCAAAAGGCCGTTTGTAAGGCAGCATACTTGAAATAATTGAATTTATAAGTTAGGAGCTTAAACCATGTTAACTTAAAACATTCTTTTAACTTCGAGTCATTTTAATTCTAATGTTAGTTAGCATCAGAAAGATATGTAATAATGTGAAAATGCAGTAGCTTTGTATTCATTGAATGCTCCTGTCAAATGTTTCTGTCAAAGAAAGTTGTCCTTCTAACACAATTACCTTGACTTTCAACCAGTCTTCAATCAACAAGACTTTTTCTGAAGTAAGATTTAAAGAATTTAACACTATTCCTCAATACAGTGCATCTCGTACCTTAGAGGTGGTATGGTAGAAATCAAAGTGTCACCAACCATAGGATTCCAGCTCGGACGTGGAGAAATGGCGTTTGAAAATGTATCAAAGTGATTGAAGTTAGTGAACGTGTAGCTGTAGACTAGAGTCCAGCCCCCTCCTTCTAAATCCTGATTGCAGTAAACTAAAAGTAATTGTCCGCCGACCTTAATGTAATAGTTTCCTGTGCTGGTTCCACCACGATCTTGGATATCCTTGCATGATTTACCGGGATTTTCCTTACGGCCAACTGGAAAAAACAATTATTCAATTCTTGGTTTAAAGTGCGAACAATTATCAGTAGCAAACGCATACGCATTAGCTGTTAACTCAACTAATGCAATGCTTTTAAACATCTCGGCAAGATATGATGTTTTATAATCTTTTCAAACGTACAGCAGGAGCAATTGTTGCCATTTTTCTTTCCGTGGAAATTAAGCTGCAACTTTACCAATAAAGTCTTTTTTTCAGGTCAGTGAAAAACTTTGTTTTTTCTTAAAGGAAGGAGAAAAAGTCTAATAATATAAGTTTAAAACAAACAATAAAGTAAGAAAATGGAGCACTTGAGAAATATGAAAAAACACGGCTAAAAACAGCAAGACGAAATGTGATTCTATACTTTTACTCATTAAACCTTGAAATTGATGAATATGAATTTGAGTTATTACCGATACAGAAAACAAAATTCCTTCTTAATATCAGATGGAAATGTGTACCTGCACCCTTCTCAACTGGCATTCCATTACAAGTGAGCACAAAATATAACAAAGTAATTGATAACTTCCACATTCTGTGATGACACCTTCGAGTTAACCTGAAATGTAAGTCAACAAAGTTTAAATAGATTGATGAAACTTTATTTCATTTAAAAGATGATAAATGTATGGTTGTATGTATGTTTAACAATAGAAATGTTTGTTTTGTGTTTATAAAACTTTTACCTTCCTAAGAATAAAGTATTAAGGTTCAAAAGTAATTGATAAATCTGGATGTAATTGTTTAAAATCTTTTTTATTCAAAACTGTGTCCCAGCTCCCTACCGTTAAATATAAGATAAAAATATTTTTGTCTTAGGCGCATGATATATAGAGAATATTACACGCCCACATCTGGATAGAGTGTTCAAGTCGATGAAATTCGTATCCACAAACGGCCATATGCATTCTGTTGATTATACAAACATCAATGAAATACCAGGATAACAACGGTATTGTCCCTAATCCTAAAATTATTTCAGTTTACAAAAAAGGATACATTTTACACCGTGGTGAAGTATAATTTTTAAACTGAAGTTTCGGACTGAAGTCCTTCGTCGGACTCATTTCATTTACGAGCGCAGATTATGCCATTTGAACAAAAATAACAACATAAATACAGTTGGGATATTGGGGAAAAAACAATGACTATAGTTAACATCTTTTAGGTTGTAAACTATTTTCCCTTCAGTTTTGTGGATGGCACGCCATTTTCTCACCTTTACTCTGCACTTTCCTCTAGTTAAGCTAAGCTTTTCCTTCAGCGGGACAATCAAGAATGGCACACTGTGACTTTTGTCGCAGTATAAATACTCAAAGTCTCTATTGCCTAAAGACAAAGGAATAAAGTTCATTTCGGCTAAATTGAAAATGCCATATTTTATGAACTCGTCGATAAAGTCATAACAACGAATATTTTGGCTACAGGTAAATCTTAACTCTAACGTTTAAACCGCGAAACTTTGCTTCGTACTGTGACTATTTACCAGCTTAACGCTTCCATTGTCAAATGATCCACAATAATTAACCTTGAAAGAGTATTTTTATAAATAAGATTATAGATAAGTGTTTTATTTACAAATTGCATTGCTCTTTGTTTTTTTAGTTTTCAAATCAAAAGCTATTATAACCATATATGGTTATGCATTTTGTTTACCTTTACAATAGTCTTTGTTTTTTAATTGCATATTTTTATTGATAGTTTTATCACTATAGGTACTCGTGGAATTTCCCTCCAACACTGAAAGACTCTGAACTCCCGTCTCATTCCTTTTTGGAATAATAAATATGGATAGTATGTCTTTAGATGTATAATCCTCTTCATTGTTTCAAACTATGTTTAATGATTGTGGTTGAAGAAAAACTATTTTAACATGCAACTTGACCGGCATTGAATGACTACAAGTTTAACATTTTACGTTTAGGCTTTTCTGTTTCTAGGACCTTTTTAAGTTAAAACTGTATATTAGGTTTTTATCGGGTACGTTTGTTTGTTAACAATAAAACTCAACACATGATTATCATTGAAATACGGATGTGTCTTTAGAAAATTGTTACATTACATGTGCAAAACATATTGCTTTAACAGGTGAGATTATAATCCCTTTAATTTATGCCATTCCAACATCTTCCCTTGATAACGAAGGCCTGTCCAAACGCTATAAATATTCTATACAGTTACTAACTATACCGTAATATATGCTAAACATTTTTGGGTGACAAACCATTTTTCCGTTTGTCCACCTTGTTTTGTGTTGTTTAAAAAGGTTAACGTCATAACATGTTTTAGCTTATTGGGTAAGATTTAAGTAAAACAGTTATAATTTCTCTTATCACGGGCGATTTTTGCGGGTTTTTGGATATATCGCAAAATTATATTCAAGCAAATGATATTTCCGCAAATTCTAAGTTCTTCCAAAAGAAACAAAAGAAATATGTCAAATAAACACAAATTATTTCAAGTAGTTATAATACATCAAGAAATGGTCAAAATGAAAGAGAGAGTTGAAAATACATATAGCATTTAAGTTGATAGTATGTATTCTTAAATTTGCGGGTGACGAGCTATAATTCTAATGCCCAGAGGAATATCATTCCACACTTACAAGGTATTCATTGTTAAAACACTTAAAAAGTATATTCGTTGCTAAAACACTTACAAAGTATATTCATTGTTAAAACATTAGTTTTTTATTTATACATACATTCAGTTAATCGCAGTTTAAAACAAAATAACAAAAAAGGAATAGGGAGTTATGAGTTTACGTGCAGCTATACAACGGCCGGTCATAACAACAACTGAGTGGGATATTAAAAGAAACGCTGTCATGGTTCGTTTAAAATATTACACAAGGTATATATTAATTCCTATACTTGTAAAAACTGTTATGTTGATGGTGCAACATATATTGATATTTAAATTGGAAAAAAATAAAATGAAACATAAAGATAAGGTAGTATGGTATATTACATGAACCAATTTTTCAAATTTGATTCTGCACATGTAAACTTTAATATTTACTTTTTACTGATGCTTTAAATCACTGACATTTAACAAACAGTAGTATTTCCCAAAACTGTTTCTTTAGAAACACCGACCCGACTTCGATCATCGTAATTAAGAAATATTTTAGAGCATATTGTTCTCAATACGGAAACAGGCATATTTTTGAAACACTTCGTTTAAACGCGATCTCAATATGCACGCTTGTGCAAGAAAATACACTTTTTTAATAAAAGATGAAATTTTCTACACGTCCAAGCGTTTTTTTCATTAGCAGTGAAATGAAAATGATCTAAAGGTATAAACAAATGATAACATTTCCACAATTAAAAAGATAACATTCTTTTCAGTGAAAAGAAAAAAATACGTATTTCATTATCTGATCCTGTGCATCATTTTTGAATTTCTTGTGGGTTAACTCAATCTGGTTTGACTCAATTTTTTTTATCTTCTTTTTTTTATTTTTTAATTCTTTCTCTGTTAAATATATTCTCTTCATATACCAATCAAAATATTTATAATCAAAATAGAGTCCTGGTTGCTTGGCTAGTATAGCCCTTCTGGTTATTCCAAGCAATCAGTACCTACCTTTTAAGTAACCAACAAATAATAATGTAAACAATATCAAATGTGAGGTGAATAAATTCTTTTGTTGTTGTTGTTGTTGTTGCAATTTAACTGTTGTTGTTGTTGTTGTTGTTGATGTTATTGTTATTGTTACTGTTATCGACTCGTATTCGATATATGATGTTATATTATGGAACTGTATCTACCATTATTCATCAATAATTATCATCATGCAAAGATAAAAATACTCGTAAAATAAAACTTTCTCTACACCAAGGCTTTCAAAATTTTGTAAATTTAACAAAACAATTATTACACTCTCGCTTGTTGGATATGATTTCATTATATAGTCCACTCAGCAATTGGTGCGTCGTCGTTTATTTAATATCACTTGATATCCAACGCGTGCTCGTGGAATAATTTTGGATGAAGTGTCAATTCTTACGAATCATGATCAAAAAAGTAAAGATTCGGTCAAAGTGATCAGATAAGACTTTTGCAACACTGGATATCCTAGCAACACATATTGTTCAGTCAAACAATGTCGGTATAAATGGATCTTAAGAATATAACACATTAATTCTTTAATAAGCAAAAAAAAGAACGATTTTAAAATATATTGCCAAATATATTTTGTTTTTAGCACTTTATAGATTTTCAATAAACTTTTACATTCAGTAGAAATAAAGTCCATGCGAATGTCGGATACTTAAGTTGAAGTATGTTCAAATACTTGTTGTCATGACTTTATTCAGGCGTTTCTACGAAACCGTATTTTATGAGTTAAGACTTTATATTTCTTATTAAAAAATGCAACGCTTTGGCGCTTATGATGATAAGAGCGACTAAAAGGCAAATGTTACATTCCAGATTGTCCTGCTGACACATCAGATAAATAATCAGAAGGTGAGAAAAGGGGGAGTTTATTTGAATGAAATACATTTCGTGTCAAAAAATACATACATATAACTTTTTTGCATAAATCTGTTATTTTTGGGTGGAAACGAACATAAGGTGTTCAAAAAGTAATTTAGCCGTAACGGGTCGTAATGGGTGTACATTTGTATTAAAGTCCGTTTTACTTATCTTGAACAAGCGCCATGCAGTCAGCGCAAGTAAACGTTTTAGCCATAAGCTAGGATTTTTTGGGCAGAAAATAATGCATGATAGTTGGGCAGTAGTATACTTATTATAGATAAACAAAGCTATTTTCGATCATGTGATTAGCAGCCAATGGCGCCAAGATTGGCAATGCAGGATCTCGAATCAAGTGATAACTGCATGTTTGTGCTTCACTTTATCTTTACAAAAATTGTTTCTTTGTAATAAGAAGATATCTATACAACTACGGCTAAAAACTGAAATATTTAAATATATACGAATGTGTTGCTTTCTTACAATCAGTGTTTCAAAAGTTCTAGATGCCTGTTTGACTCCTGTTTTATGTTTTAAATTATAGAAATCTTATATATCGGTTTAAAAGAGGTAGTCTTTGAGAATACATAAATCACCTTCAGACAAAGTTGACTCATAAACCTAAGAGTAAGCAGAACAGGCCAACATCTACAAAATGGACGAGGCTCGAGCACATTAAGAAAGAAGTTTTGACACCGAAAAAAAACAACTGCTCAAACATTTCGAATCTAACAAATTCTCCGATAACTGATTATTTTCTTTAGGAGTAACTACAGAACTACATAAATAAGCTGCTGTGCTTAGTTCTTCCTTGTAAAACACTTCCGTTAATTGGTAGAGTGTCTCAATGTTCTGGTCTCTAATGGTCTTCTATAGCCGGCCTCATCGGTGAGAAAATCTATTCATTTCTTCTTCTCTCCCTAATGCTCCTAGCATCCTAACCATTCTCTGTTTCTCTGTGCACTTTGTTCTGGCGGTCTTGTAATTCTTTCTGATTTAGTGCTTAAAATAAACTTCTTGATTTACTAGCGTTTGTCTCTTACACTCCAGGACTCTTCATTATATAATCTACGAGTTTTCCCTCTTCCCAGCTTTGGTGAGAACAGTCCCTGCTGTCTTTGCAAATGCCTTTTTTATCAATTCTGAAATTCTGTAAACTTTATTGTTTTTTAATCGTTTTCTTCCTCTTTCTTTAATAAAGGCTGACAGCGGTTATATATAAAGTAATGTTTCGACTACCTTTGGTTTCCGACAGCATCATACTTTTTATAGTTTGTACCTGTTTCTCCTCTCAGTTCGTTGTTGAGTGAACACTGGCAATGTCTGCTTGTTTTTACAGTATTGTGTCATTTCTTGAGTCCTTAAAGCGTTTACTAATTAACACGTGATGTATCTGAAATTTTGTTTTCCTACGATCCGGTGAAATCCAGTCTACCTTGTACATGAATTGTTGTATGTGGCATTCTCCACTGTTGTTGCTCTCTCCAAGCCAATGAGTAAAATTAAAAAAACAATGCTTTGTGCAAAAATAGTTTTCATTGAAAATAAACAATATTTTTGGAAAATTTTGTCTAGCATCCTAGAGAAACTGGACATGCAAACTTACAGTGGTTGTTTCACTCTAAATTAGCTTAGAGACTTTTTTCATGGTCGATGTCCTATTGAATGAAATTATATTCAAAACAGACTTAATATAAAATTATCAGCTACAAATACGAGGACAATTTTTAATTGCTATGGTAAGGAATAAAAGCTGCATATTTCTGTTTACAGGTTTCATTCAGCTGTCGATCTAGCACTTGAATACAGCATTTCCTTAGGTTGTCGAATGAATTGTAAAGACTGTTGAAACAATCAATTCACAAAATCGCTGAACGATGGAAAAAAGTTGTTTTCTAGTAAAGCTATGTATTTGTATTTTTAAAAAGAACAGTAAAATTCTATTGAAACAATTAGGTTATTCGTACAATTGAAACACGTTTGTAGCATATCAGTGCAGGAAAGACCGCATTCATAAGTAAACTAGCGGTATCCAAACGCTTAAGAACTCGTCGGTATATAGCGGGTATTTGTACCACATGGAACATTATTTGATATCAAAAATTATTATTGATAATAACTAACAAGTGTCAGTTCTTAATAAAGGAAGATAATTCTTAATTGTAGGACGATAGACTTGTCAAGGTTTGAAGTAATTATGCATGTCTTAACCGAAAACGCGGACACCCTCCACCCCAGAACAAGGTGGGGAGAATGTTTCATAATGCCCCCATCCCTGGTAAATCATCCTTAAAGCAAAATTTTACCTAAGGCCCTACCCCTGGGGACTGATGTTTCTTCTGTTTTATCTATCATGCGACAATGTGTCAAGTGCATGCATGATGGTATTGAACCCATCGATGAGGACAAGAACAGGTAAAAAACAAAAAAATATTTGTTACAGATTGTAGTTTGATATTCTACCTTTGATTTGCAACTCCCTAGGGAAAACATGGCTTCCAATTATCTTTTAATCTGTAAATAAATATAGACTTCTGTCTTCTTTCTTTTTCAAACTAGCAATTACCTATTAGCTGTCCTCCTCGTGCCCCGTGCATGGCACATAGGGCCTTACTCAGGAGAAAAGGACTTGAACTTTGACTTGAGCAATCGAGAACATCATGCTTTCATAGGAACAACCGCTGACTTTAATATTGCAGACTTTGTACGAATCTCCGCCTACGCCCCACCCCAAGGGGCTTCCAGTGGCCTAGCCTGTCGATCGGTCTTGATTATATGTTTATTTCTCCACTATCCCCTTCTAACCCCAACCTTGACCCGGGGTGGAGGAGGGGGCAGAGTAAATGTTTAATGTTTCCAAAACTCTACATATTACAAGATTTTAAAGCTATAAATCCTGAAGAAATGACATTGATTTTCTCAGATAATGCTAATTGAAGTCTTTTGATTTAATAACAACTTTCTTTTCTTTATCTTTTTTATTGTTCTGTGTCGTTATGCTTTTGATTTAGTTCTTTTTTTCTATGTGCAGTTTCAGGCCTAGTAATATAAGCATCATGCACAACATGAGGATCCTCTCAATTGTGTTCCTATATATTGTTCTTATTTGTAATGCAGCTCCGTTTAAAAAGATGGCAGGTGAATGTATACTCTTTTTCTTCTTCATTTATATCGGTAACCTTCATTTTTTATCAGCTTTAAGGATTACCTTCAAACAGAATTACGTTCAATTTTCTCGTTGTTTCAGCTGTTTTTTTACCGTTTCAAGTTTTGCCTTCTTGTTCTTATTATCAGTGTTGTAACTTACGTTAGTTTCTTTGTTTTATGATATTCTACTAGTTCCTCGTTTTCTTTCTTTTTCAAAAATCTTGATATTTTTCCTGTAAAAGATAGTTTTCAGACTGATCTTATTTAACACAAAGTTAGAAATGTAGCCATGGCTGTAAATCGTTTAAAAACTATAATATTTTAAGAGTTAGCCTAAAGATGTTAAATCTTCACTGATACACTTTAAAAGTGACTTTGTTTTTTTTTTGCAGTCGGAAGTAGAGAAAATCCTGGTAAGTCTTGCAAGGATATCAAAGAGCGTGGTGAATCCGGATCAGGACAATACTATATTAAACTCGGCGAGAAAGTAGTTCTAATTCACTGCAAAGACGAAATCGTCGGAGGACGTTTAGACTTTGGTCTACAATTACACATTTACTAACCCAAAGCACTTTCTAAAGCTTTCACCTTACCCGTCCGGGCTGGACTGATTCGAAAGTTTGAAGCTAAATAACATCACACTTTATTGTTAATTATGACTTTATTTTCCCTTCATTTTTTCCGTATCATGAAATAACAAAGTAATAATGATGAATAAAAACAACAAATGCCACCTATTTCAAATTCTTCGATTCCCTTATTAGAGAATGAACGATTATGCACTATCACCCTTGCATGAGTTCCCCTCCACTTTCTCCATTTTCTGTTCTTATTTGGTTAAAAGAGTCAGGGTTTTTGTAAGTTTATTTTTGTTTCAAAAACGATTTTTGTTTGTGTCAAGAGCAGCATATATTTTGAAGAGCGCTTAATTTATATATTTTTTCTAAGCGTTCCACCAAAGATAAATATTATCTATTAACCTATTTATATAGCTAGATGTACGATTTCTCCAAGAAACAGAAAAGTCATGTCTTATTAAGTTGATCACAAACAATTAAGCCTTGCAAAAGCGTCCTCTTAACTTACATGAACTTTTGTTCTTACAGATGAAACTTTTTGCAAGTTATTATTACTGATTTTGAGATAAAAATTTTATTGACAATGCAATCAATTGAAAAATTGAAATTGTACCAATAATACACAAGGCTTTCAAAATAAAACAATTAGAAATTTTTTCATTTTCAACCTTCCCGCCCATTTTGCCAAGGTTTGAATTATTACGCAATTAGAACAAATTATAATCACACCCAATCAATAATTGAGACCCAAGAAAATAAAAAACAGATAAATTGACTAAAAAAAACGTATAAGAGAAGCGCAAGAAGTTGGAATAACTAATACAAGTTTAGTTTTCTTTTGCCTTGGTAACAAAAAAATGTGTCTAAAAATGAAAGAAAGAAAAAGTATTTCTTTATCATTTCCTCATGATACAAACATTTAATAAACAAAAGCAATATCAAACTTTAATTATTCAACTATTTTGCTATTCTTTTCATTGAATTAGGTATAAACAGAATTCTGTAAATTTTGCGTACACTACAAATCGCATGTAAAATGAAAGTTGAAGTAAAATGAAGTTGCAAACGATGTTTCCAATGTATCTCAGTGTTGCTATGTATGACTCTATGAGAGAATTGATAAAATATGACTGTCCATAAAACAGGCTTTAGGTAGAAGAAGGAGCGTCTCTGCAAGCCATTCTTATTTGTCCCGTCAAAGATGGTGTAAACTTCAAGTTTTAGCTATAGAATATAATTACAGAATTGAAACATGTTCAATATTTCGCCGGGGAACAAGGATAAATGAGATGAATGAAATGAGTTGTTGCCAAAGTATCTGTTGCTAAGATGATGAAATATGTCCGAATTTGTTCGTTTATAACAAGATAAAATCGTAGGTATAGCAGGAGCCAGTACAAACCAAAGTCCTCTATTCTGAGCTGTCCTGTGCTGGTGTGATCAGTATACAAGATAAAATAGGCTACAACAGAGATATAAAATCAAAATATCAAAAGGTAAGAGAATATCTTTTTTATTTGAATAAAGCTAAGCCTTAATTAAATGTTAAGTAAAATTCTCTACTCCGCTCGGTTAAGTGGCCGATCACAAGGGCCATGAATTGAGTGTTTGTTTTTTTAAAACAACCACATATATAGGCAAAAGTGCTACTATAACTTTCAAGTTTACAAGGTTTAATCTTTTTAGATGAAAATCTAATCAGGTCCTTTGGGTATACAGGAATGCTAGCAGCAACTGAGGTCAGATGTTGAGGATAATATTTCGATTCAATTTTATTTAAAAGAGCATTCGCATTTTGCCACTCCTTTTACACCAACTAGAAAGTTTCGAAATCGTTTCACAACTTTACTTAAAAATAATTCTTGAAACTGTACATTCGGCTTTTATAACAAAAACACATACAACTTTAATTCTAAAGTCACTCCCAACGAAGGTTTTGAAGTTTTTATCGTTACTATGACAATGTAGTGCAGAAAAAAATGGCGAAACTAGTACTACCACTTGCGTTTTGTGCGATTATGTTTTTGGTCTTGAAAAAAAAAACTATGATGCAATTATCAACTATAGATAACTGCTAGATCTGAAGGAAATTAACCTATTCCTTACAGTTACGGAAATATAAAATTAAATTAAGTTAAGCGTTAAAAGAATATTACTATATAATCATTGCAATTTCGACCCTCACATTCATGTATTTAAACGTGAAAAAAGTTTTCTTCTTTGCAAGATTTCCTTTAGAGCTCTACTATAGAAAGTAAATACTGAGACGCCACGACAGTAGACACTATGTTTTGCGGTTTCGTTTGTAAACAGCTAGAGCTACTTTCAGAAGCCGAACAAAACGACCGTTGTTAAAGTTTGTTTCACTAAATCAATTTTTAAAGTTTATAGTTACATTATACAATTCAACTATATAATTGTTAAATTCGGGTTGTAAAGCAATAACTTTTGTTTAAATAAAATTTTCAGTCTCGTAAGTTAACAGACTGACGTTACAGGCTGTATCAATTTTACTGAGGATCAATGTTCGTTATATTTGTCGTATTGATAAATAATTGTATAAAAATAATATCAAATCGTAACTATTGAAATTTGTTTTTTTTGTGACTGACTGACATTTGCTTTGTTTTGAATATGAAGTAAATTCTTGAGTAAAGCCTTTTTATGATTAGCTAAGTTTACGTGCCCTATTTGCAAAGACTGAAAGAGGTTTGTTTCAGTTATTTTTTCATAATTAATACTTAAGTGTTATAAGATTTGCCTGCAGTCTTACGGAATTACATTTGTTCGTGTTCTAACGTCCTAAAGTTGTCCAGCCGCACGGAATGCCTTGATTGTAGTTTTTGCGAATCTAACTTAGATCGTCACTGGAATCACAATGACGAATGTGAATCGTGCAGGTAACAGGACGAATCACACTAGTCATAGACACGAATGAAAGGGGTAGCGAATGGTCCCTTAAAAAATGAAAGTCTCGGCAAAATACGGCTAGGTCTCGAAATCTCGTCATATGTTTACCATGTCTCGAAACCCCTTTTTTTTTGTTTTTTTCTCCGTCTCGCAGTCTCGGATTTTTCTCACAAAATGGCTTCAGCATCCACCATCTTTAATTGTTTGTTTATTTATTTGAAACCACGTGACCAAGTAACTAAAAAGGTCTTTTGGCAGCTCAGATTTCAATAAATGCATGTTTTGCTCTCATATTTCTGCGTTCTGGATTGAAAACTTTTTGAAACGATATGGCCATAAGGTCTCGGCCTCGAATTTTTCGTATCATAAAATCTCGGTCTCGGATTTTTTGTATTGTATGGTCTCGGCCTCGAATTATTCATTGCTTTCTAAAGTCTCGGGCTCGGATTTTAAAAAGGCCATCTCGCCGTCTCGGATTTACCATTCGCTACCCCTAATGAAAGAAAAATATTCAAAAATAACCTATACCCAGAACTAATGAAAATTGTTCCAACATCTTTTCGCGGCGGTACAGTCTCGAACTATTAATACCAGCTAGGAAAAAATTTACGTAGAACGAACTACAGATTCCTATAAACACAACTTTTCCAAGTGTCACTCATCGGTCCAAAATAAACGCAGTCTGATTGGTCAAATCTCGTGACGCACAGTGCCTGAGAGTTATACATCCTCAGCTTTGTGCAGCGTAAGACGTCATCACAGTTCTTAAATGCTCGAAATACATTCGTACCTATAATGTTGTCTGTAAATAATAATTTTCTGCAATTTTTATAGCTAAACTATAAGGACAAGGATCCGGTCAAGAACTGATTTAGCCTTATTTCGCCCAGAATTTTTTAAGTTTCTGGGCATGAAAAGGATGAGGAAAGGGGGAGGAGGAGGGGGCTTCAACCCCCTTCTACCATCCCCCGCCCCCTTCCTCCTCCATAACTCATAAGTTTGAAACTATTGATGATATTGTCACGAAACTTGAAGGTTAGATAAAACTTTTGATACCTAATTGGCTGAAGTAAAATATCCATATGACGTCATGACGACATCTAAACAATGTTTTTTAAGATTTTCTTATTTTTGCCCAGAAAGCAAATAGAGCCAAAAACGCGTGATTTAAATACTTGATCAATTGACGATTGAGCTCCAGTCCTTGTGCTGGAGTAAAACGGTGAACTCACAGAAATGTGGACAAAAAAATGGCAAGGTAAAGTTATTGGTTCTAAATTTATCAAACAAACAAAACCGGAAAGGAAAAAACCATCAGAAAGTCAAGAAAATGTTTTTATGTCAGTCACCAGATTCTCCAATTTCGCCTTTAATTTCAATGACATTATCAATGACGTCACAAATTGATTAAAACAAATTTGAAATATTATACTTTTCAAAGCAATATAATTGAAGGATGTCAAACTACTCGTTAAAATGCATGGTAATCTGATTTATTCTAAATACAAACAAGAAATTATAATTTCTTTCAAAATGCTATTGCTATGGTAACATCCGACCCCATAACCTAAATTCAAAATTCTGCTTGTAACTCATTTCAGGTGCAGCTATCATAAGAACATGTGGATCTTACTACTTGGTGCACTTTCATGTTTCGTGTATAACTGTAATGGAGTATCAGTTCCAGTGCAAGAATTACCAGGTAAATATTTTACACTTTTTTTATTATACGGAGGAGAGCGTTTACTGGGAACTAAACCACTCGTAGATTCCATACGCCACTTCATCCGGGACCCGAGTGGCGTATTTTCCGTATGTCACTTATGTGAGTGTTGTGTCGTTCAATGACGTCACGATTCCCGCCTTTTGCTGTTGCTGAATTGGTTTCTCGCGTCGCGTTTGTTATTTAGAATAAAAGCATAGCGAGCAGGTTTGCGTCCATCAGCGGCGAAGAAGTTAAAGAGTTTACAGAAAAACTTGAAAACGAGAACACGAAGAAAACCTTGTAAGACATGAAACTTTTTAAAGAATAAAGCCCTGCCGTATTTGTAAAACTTGACCACTTTGAAACACAATAAAATCGGAAATATTCAATATTTAGTCTCCATATGATAAAAAAAAAACATTACACGTTGGCTCGAAGATATTAATTTTATGTTCTCGTGGCAAGAGCAATATCTCAACAATATTGTTCTTGCCACTCGAACATAAAATTTATATCTTCTCGCCATCGTGTAATACCCTCTATATATTAAGATGAAAACAGATTTTCCTTTATCTAAACGGTTGTTTGAATTTATGCTGCCTTGAATCTCTTGATAATCTTTTTTTGGGTAAACACCTTTATTTGTTGTTTTTTTATGTCTTAAGTGTTTTGTTCTAAGGGTTGTTGTTGTTGTTCTTCTTTTTCTTCTTCGTTTTCTTCTTCTTCTACATCATCTCATGTTCTTTTTCCTTTTTTTTCCTCTTTATCATCATTATATTCTTCTTCCTTTTCTTTTTCCATCTTATTCTATTTCTAGTTTTTTTCTTCTTTTTTACCTTTTTTCTATTTACGTTTCGCAAACAAAATTACTCCAAAATCTTTTTGTTTGTTTTTCTCGGTTTATATTTGTTTTGTCAGTGTTTTCCAAACGAATGTCCTACAAAACAAATTAAGTTTTGATGTTAATCTTGTATTGGCAGTTGGGAGCAAGGAGAATCCCGGTGAATCCTGCATGGATATCCAGAAGCGCGGTGGAACCAACACAGGAAATTATTACATTACACTTGGTCAGAAAACACTTCTAGTTTACTGCGATCATGAAACAGCAGGAGGAGGCTGGACCCTAGTGTACAGTTACACGTTTACAAACTTCAATCATAAACAAAAGCAATTTTCCCTTGCAAGCGCCCTGATTCCACGTCCAAACTGGAAAAGTGGAAACACCCCCATTTCTACAACGCCGCCAACAAGGTAGTTTTGATAGCGTTTACTCTAACTTATTGTTCCCTATCTTTGTCTCCAGTTTACACCGGTTATGATAATCTTTCATTTACACTCTTTCACTTTCTATCATAGTGTGTTCAGTTTCTGCAAGGGTAATATAGGTTCATCTCCTTATCAGTTAAGATTGTCCACTTATCGACTAAATAATTTAAGTAAAACGAGAAAGGTTCCTGACAAACTGATACGTCATTCATTTTTGAAACCATATTTGGAGAGTAACTTGCACTATTTCTCGGTACCTCACTGGTTTCCAAACAAGGAAAATATTTCAATCGGTCAAAGAAAATCAATTAAAATTCAAAATGCTCAGTGTAATATGGATCCGCTTGGCCGGATATTCTAAACCTAAATCTGTTTTAAATATATATCTAAATTTTCCAAATAGGTTCTATATGTTCTAATAATCTGAATATTACTCCACTTTTTTCTAAACTGTCAAAAAAACGTACAAGTACGTCAAACAATTGTATTATGCAAGCTAGGTGCCGGCTGGCAACTCCGTTTTGTTGAAATATTCCCAAATATTTTGAGTTTAGATATTTTCCCGAAATATTTTCATTGTTTGTAAGCCAATTAAGTAACGAAAAATGCTGCAAGTTACTCTCTAAGTATAATTTCGAAACTGCGAAACTGAATAACGTATCAGTGTCTTAGGAATCTTTTTCAATAAAATCTAAGACTAAGTCTTCAAAGGCATTTATTATTTATTATATTTTATATTATATTATAAACTATAACCTAATATAATATTTATAATATTAAATTATTTAAAATATTATACATTATATAATAACTAGAATAATAATTCTTTTTTAATAATTTATTTATAATAACATATTTTAGCAGAATGGCCACTTCAATTATAAAAACTACAATCAACGTGGGTTCTGCATCAAAAATAAAAATAATAATCTTAATAAATAATAAAATATAAAAACTGTATATAATGCTAAAATATACAATAAAATCTTTTCATGAATTAGAAGTTCAGAAAGTTCAGTATATCACTCAGAAGTGTATATCTTCGGAATGAGATTTGAAATTCTCATGACCAGGTTGTAGTAATGAACCTAGGACGACGCGTAACATAAAGGCAACATTGAGCAACATATGTCTTCCAGACACTCCTCGTACTCTGCTTGGCATCAATATTTTACAGAAATTTATGTTTTTTTCTATAAAACAATAAAAGTTGCTCAAAAGTTGCCGAACACAATTTGTTATTGTTTAGCAAAAAAATGGCTCCATGGAAACGAGAAAACAAAAGGATTTACATTTTTATTTACGACACTTTAGCTTCTAATATGACAGTTTTCGTTTACATAATTAGTATCACTATTTTTTCTATTGTTCTTTCTTTTTCGCCTTTTTTCTGTTCATTCCCCTTTTATTTCGATCAGCATATAGCATATCTATTTGTATAAACCACAATTTCTCTTAGTGGCTCTAACGAACGACAAATACTTAATTGAAAGGTTAACTTCTTACACTACTTTTAGTGTTAACCAAAAATTCAATCACGGAACCCGTATGACACAAGTCGACAATCTTCAATATTTCATTCTTTAAAGACAAATCAAGTAGAAATAAACATATTTTGTATAAAATAGATGAGTTATCATTGCTTGATACATTGTGTAAACAGCTCTATAAATCTAGACAATAGTCCACGAACTCAATTGAAGAAATCATAAAATGTTTGAATGTAAATGAGACGTAAATCTTAACGTTTACAAGGTTTTCTGAATAACGCGAATACTATGTTTGAGTGCTAAACTTTCGCCTTCTTAGTACTGCAAACCGGCATTAGTTTTATTATGTCGTCAGTTCGTTTTCTTTTATGTTCAAAGTTAAAGAACAATTTATATAATATTACTAGTTTAAAAAGCTAACTCTGCTTTTCTAGTGAGACTGACTACAATGCAATGGACTTCAAACTGTGGAAGGAGATTGGAAGAGAATTTATGATAAAATCCAACATGAATAACTGGATCTATTGCCTAGAGGGTAGCGGGAGTCTTGTGTACTGGATCGACGGATCAGTCAAGTGTAAATTGGTGAAAATCTATAGCGGAATGTGTCCTAACGTGGTGCCTAACTTTCTCACGGTAAGCAAAATTGAAGTAAGAACTTTTATCAATGCTCTTAATTATTTAGTAAGTGAGTCGTAAGGGAATACCAAAATAAACGTTCTGTTTCATGTTTATTTTAAAACCAGCAGTAACATGCATTATTATATGACCTTGCAATTTCCTGCATTCTGATTGGTTGATGCGCGGTCTGTCAAAATATCTATTTGGCCCACGGGTTTTTTGTACAAACTTCGCTGCGCTAGGTCCGTACTACCAAGACCTCGGTCTAATATTTTTCCATATACAGACCTCGCGCCCGGATAATAATTGCTTATTTATGCAATTTTGTTTAACGCTTTCTGAGAAACAAGCTTACACAAGTATGTACCACTGCGTTTGAGGTTGGCGTAGTGGATATTTGTCGATCTCAATCTGATTGCGAGGATTTTTCTCCGGGTACTCCGGTTTTCCTCCCACTGCAAATTCGACTTTAACGCCAAGGTCTGAGTCCTCGTTTCAAATTTTATATTCAAGCTGAGAAAATGTTAAAGTATCTTAAAAAGAAACACGTTCATCTCTTCACAAGTCAAAAATCTGGCTACAAAAATGTCTTATGTTTTTAGTTACAAGTTAATACGTGTTGTTAATAGCTACAAAGCAACATTTCTAACGGTTAAAAATACTAAAAGCTCAACGGTTAAGAATTATTTTAAGACTTTCTTTTTGGAATTTTGTAGATGATTTTCCCAGATGAGAAAGGAGGGCCGTGCCTTTATGCTTCGAATCCAGCGGACCCTAATTCGCTTAAACACTCTAGTTACTATTGTTTTTCTTCAAGTACAGGTAAGCTATTTCATTCAACGACCAAATATGGAGCTATGTTAATGACGGAACTCACTTTAATTTTATAATGTGACGCTTTAATATTATGAAATACTCTAGCCAACGTAGAACTTTGACTAGCTGAATAAAGCATGCAACTGCACAGCCAATTTCAAGACAGTTGACTGCATTGGTTAAAGCTCAACAACGCACGGATACCAGGTCGTCTTGAATGCATGAATACTGCAGGACCATTCATGTACAAGTTTAAAGTTGTCCGTTGATATATTTTTAAAGAAAAGACCAATTCAACTACGGTCCTAAAGTTATTTTTGAATTCTAAATATCTTTTTGCTTCAAGGGCTTAATATTGAATTAGATGAAGGTCAAAAGTGGATTGCCCAAAATAATACTTTAAGAAAATAATTCAAAGCAAACAATAACACTATCTTTTAGTTAACAAACGATCTTAATTAGTTTCGAAATACCAACACCAAAACAAAATTATTTAAAGAGCCAAAGTAATGCACCTAGCTGTGTAACCACTATTTCTAAACAACTTCATTTGTTAAAAATCACAGCTCTCGTGAATTGAAAAGTAACCATAGTAACAGGAAAACGTACATGATTGTAGTGTGTGATGAATCCAGGAGCTAGCATGACACTCGCAGTGACAGCAAACAAGTCTTTACTTTAATCATACAAATATAATGTATACAGTGGAACCTCGATTTAACGAACTCCTCGATATAACGAACGATATCCTATGTCCCAGCCAAAGTTATAGTAAAA
>JAOBAY020070239.1:0-11823 GCA_025331085.2 Zoanthus sociatus | reverse complement strand
AATTTACATTTTTATTAGTAAACTGTTTCTTTAGAAACACCGACGCAACTCAAACTAGTTTACCGCTAGTTATTTTTCTAATTTCCTATAGTTATGCTTATAGCTACGTTTCAATCGGAGCTCAACTAAAATTATACTTTGACTGTCAAACATTAGACAACTATCAATTAATTTAAAAATGACTAATAGCTGAGTTACCTGGTATGGCCTCGCCTGGCTTTTGTGCACGACATCTTTCTAGCCACTTGTTACATGCATTAAAAGACTGCTCACTTGTAACATCATAAACAACCATCATAAGATTTGGATGTTGCCACTGAAATGACAACCCTGATGTTTTGAGCTCACTTCAACAGTGCTTTAAATATTAAGTTCTTGAATAGATAGTCATAGCCAAAAAGTAGTATGAAATAGTATGGAAGAATTTGAAAGTATTAAAATACAAACAAATCTTACAGTTTCAATATCTATTCTTCATATTTATTAAAATATTTATCTACAAGTACCAAGTGGCCAGTGGTTGGAAGCTCAATAGGTGGCACTAAATGACCTGTAGCTGCCTGGTAATGAAACCTCTGACTTGGTAAATAAATATTTTTACTTTCTATTCTTGAATTAAAATATAAATTAAAGTTTAATGACAACTCACCACGGCACTTTTTAGTATCACATTACATGCTAATACAGCGTCAGCATTCTGAGGGGCTTAAATATACCGCAATGGGGACTCACATATATATTTGATACATCTGTTCAGTAACTATGTCCTGGATAAATAATTAGGAAGAAGTGCGCAGGTTCTTTTAATTCCCTCGTTGAGACAGCATCCTCAAAAACCATGGATAAACTCTTAAATTTTTTTATGATTTCTGTGATATCTCTTAAAAATGGGTAAGCTTATGTGATTTTCATTTCAGCTTCTTTTAAATGGTGGTTGAATTATGGAATTTTACACTGTCACAAAACTGATAAAAACATTTTAAGAATTTATATGGTTAAGGTTTTGGGCATGCTGTCTCAACATTTGATCGGTTCCTATGGATTTGAAACCATGTTTCAATGTCCATAAACTATTAACCCTAACAGCATCAAAGTTGGTCAAATGACAGCACTCAACGTGATCGTTCATGAGGTGGTGTCATATTATCGATTGGTTAAACTTTTAACCTCGCCATAGTTCAGTGCTCAACATTGGAATGGCCTATAGCATATAGACTTATATGAACTCACAGAATAATACTAACATGTTGTTGAACAGTGTCTGAAAACATTTCCTTTCCAGCTGAATCATAAATATATAGCTCCTGTGTTAAAACAAGCAATATGAAATTATATTAACAATTATTAATGATAATAATATTTTGATAAAAAGTTAATAATAATGGTGTGTAAGTCAATACTTCTGTCTAATAATTATTATAATTACTAGTTGAACATTCTAAAATTGGAACTGAATACTTACTGTAATAGACTTACAATTAATATTAATTTTTCTTTTACATTAAATTTCAACAGCTACAGTATAGTACTTATAAGTAAACACAGAAGGCCTTTTATATTTTTTTTGCCCACTGTTACAACATTTATGAAAGGAAAAACATTCATACTGTTTTCTAGTTACTGACTTTTATAAGACACACACGCATCCATTTCACACTCATAAAACTCCATATAAGACTTGATACTAATTTCCTCTGAGAAATGAAACATTTTCTCTGTGCTTTCATATCCAGGTGAAAACCAGCAGTTGGAGGGTTTCACCTAAGTGAGAATTCTCAGACTTGCCAAGGGTTTCACCTACGTGAGAATTCTCAGACTTGCCAAGGGTTTCACCTACGTGAGAATTCTCAGACTTGCCAAGGGTTTCACCTACGGCTACGTGAGAATTCTCAGACTTGCCAAGGGTTTCACCTACGTGAGAATTCTCAGACTTGCCAAGGGTTTCACCTATGTGAGAATTCTCAGGCTTGCCAAGGGTTTCACCTACGTGAGAATTCTCAGACTTGCCAAGGGTTTCACCTATGTGAGAATTTTCAGACTTGCCAAGGTTTTCACCAGGCTAGCTATAAGAAGGCTTGGGGAACATGCTAAATACATTTATTTTACAAAATTATTATTTTCTGACTTAACAAAGAGAAAGACAATACTGGTAGGACAGGTATCATTTTATTTCTTTCACGAAACTGTAAATTCTCTCAACTTGCAGACAGCCAACCAGCTCATGTCATTTTCGTACTTCATAGCGCTATGAAAACACACTTGTTGACCAATCAAAATGCATGTAATAACCAAATTATTTTATATTTTGCTATCCATCATGAAAAACAATTTTCATTGATATTTTTCTTTCCATATATAAATTTTACAAAAAGGACAATCATGATTATAACAATTAAGAAATATGAATATTACATTCAATATATGATCATTGCATCATGATACACTAATGTCATTCAGTGATTGTGTGATACAATCCGTGTATCATAACCCAATATTATATAGTGACCTCACTCGCCATTGAGTTCCCGTGGCTCAGTGGTAGAGCATCCGACTAGTGTATGGAAGGTCATGGGTTCGATTCCCATCTGGAGCTCAGATTTTTTCTGAGTTCTTTGTCTCCGCATGTCTTCATATATCTTAATCTAAATTTTACTTTCCAAAAAACCTTGGAAGAATAAAAATGTGTTTGCCATGCACCAACAAATATCAAAACATAAAAAGAACAGAGAAAAAACATATCTATGGTTTTAAATGTTTAAAGTAACAGATAAAACAGGCATTTATCTTTAAAGCTGTTTTAAAAATATGCTTACTAATAATTGTTAATTAGTACCTGAATGCTCATGGTAGCCTGAATTTTAAAGAAGATAAAAATTTGAGATTTAAGAAATAGGTTTCTGTTTTAATAAGCTGGAGATTCTAAAAAAGGTAAATTATATTATTTTTATACAAAACCTAGAGTGTTTTTTTTTTCTAAATTGAACAAGCATTTTCAAACTTTGACTAGTTTATAAGCTTTCCTTTCCAAGAGCATAATTTACTTTAAGAATTTCATAAATCAGCTTTTTCTAAAAAAAGAGATTTTATATAAGAAAAAATCACAACAACCAAATGTGACGGATGCTTACCACGGTGTCTGAGGTCTCTGGAATATTAACTGCTTTTACACAAACTTCTACACCTGTTGTCTGATTTCAAAAAACAAAATTCAAAATGTTCTTCTATTATAGCAGCAACTTCTTTCTTCCTATAAAATTTTAACTCAGTATGAAATAAAATCTTTAGCAATAGCAGTAAAAACAATGGTACCATGATTTTAAAAAATTTTTAAAGGGTTTGCACATTTTAAGAATTTAAAGAATGAACAAGTTTTCATCAATACAATAAAAGCAAATTTTGGGCAAATCATGTTTTTTGTTTCCTGACTTGGATAGTGACATGACCCAAGATGATAATGTTCTGTGTGTATTGTCAACAATGGAGGGATTGTTGTGGAGCGGACCATTGTTGAGAATGATGAAGGTAACAACAGCTCGACCTTTTGCCAAATATTTGATAACCTGAAAATTGGTTTTGTGACTGGAATTCCAGTGTAAATGGTCAATGTAGCCTTTGCAGTTGATGGTACAAATATGTAAACAAGAGCCGGTGAAATAAAAGCACACAACCCCCATGTTAGAAAAACAATTCTTCTGATTCCTCTCTCCATTTTTGATTTGGGATCATTTCCACACTGGGGCGTACTTATTTATGCATGCAGTTTCATCAAGTATATTACTATAGATGTTAGCGTCTGGGTAAGGGTTAGTTTGCACGATTAAACATTAGTACGCCCCAATACGAAAACTGAATCGAGCATGATGGAGAGTTGGAGTAGGAGAGATTCAGGGCTCAACACCAACTTTTCAACTGACTAGTCTAATGGCTAGTGTCAACTTTGATGCTACTAGCCAAACAATTTATTTTACTAGCCATTCATTGCAATTCTGAGATGTCTTCCTTGAAAAAGACAAAACCTTGCTTTTTGTTTACTGGCCAAATTGGCTAGTGAAAATAGAAAATCTACTAGCCAACACTGAATTTGTACTAGTCTGTGGCTAGTTGGCTACCGTTAGTGTCAAGCCCTGGAGATTGCTGCCAGAGTGGGATAAATCCGGCCACCCCCGTTTACTGGGATAAACCCGGATCAAAATTGGAATTGATTGATTTTAACAAGGGATTTTGTGACATAGAAAGCCATTTTTAAAAATCTTCTCAGACTAAAAACAGGCTATATTATTGTTCAAAGATAATTTTTCTGCCTTGTTTTCTTCAATACCAAGGGTCAAATAAACTGCAGCCACAACTTATGCCTCGAAAACTACTCGTGAAAATTGCTTTTTTACCAATTTTCACCAAATGCTCACTGACGAGAAATGTAAAATTATCAATTTTCGCTGGCCTACTGCGTAATGGTAACTATTAAAATTCAGCTTTACATTGGGAACTCTTTAGAATTCTAGCTGTTAAGCAGCCTCGTTTGAAAAATATATGTATACAAATATAGACTGTGTGATAAAATAACCTACCATGGTGTAGTTTTTTGGGAAGTGTGTGCCATCGCTATGAAAAGCCTGTGCAATGGCGCTCTTTCCAACACAAGGATCCCCTGAAAAGACGGTACTACATTAACGGAGATAAGGGAAGTTTGAAATACAAGAACTAGCAATAGTTAAAATTATGCCCAATCTTTGTAATTATCATCGGGATAACGGTATTAAAAGTTATAGTTAATTATGTCTGGTTGGGAGCAGGACAAAATCATAGCAACCATAGAAAACACGCGTTGTTATATGTAGAAATAACATTTCTGGGTATTATGGCAGGACAAATACCGGTGACCTTACCTGCTATTATCAATTTCGCTCTCAATATAACCATGATTATTTAAACAAAAACTTGAAAAATTGTTTTCCTTTACAATGATCAGTTTTAAACAGTTTCTACCGCGCCGTACCTTTCCCGACTTTTTACCTCAACTGAGCCCGCAAGTTCAAGCGGTTATTGTTGGCATAGCAACTGTTTGTAGCTTCCGCTCAATAAAAGGCACTGGCCTTTTAAAAGGACAAGAGCTGGTTGTCAGACGTGTTGGTGCTGGTTTTTTGTTATTCTCTGACTCACAAAAAAACAAAAGAACAAATAATCGCGATGGCTTCAAATGATCATTCTTTGGTACTATCAACAGTATATTTCTAATACCGTCACAGATGTTGCGTAAATTGTAGGAATGGTAAAATTGCTATAATTTGGCCTTTGGTTTATACGGCGCCAGACGATGGCTAGTATATATCTCCCTCCGATCGCAAGGAAAAAAAAAGTGGATGGCTGGCCACGGTATGTTGTTATTAATACATACTAGTTTTAAAATAACACTGTTTATGGCTGACAACAGAAAACTACCTTATAGAATTGAGAAAATATTGCAGCAGCTGGTTACATTTATAGAAACAATGAACGTCGGTATTGAGTTAATGATTGTTTCTATATTATTTTATCGAAATACACCTTGACCTTGTCGCTTTGCACAAAGTTTTAAGTCATGGCATAAAGAGGTTTAGGACTTTGGTATGGCGGATTTGGGGTTTATCTGAATGTATTTCCCATTTGAAAAGCTTAATCTAAACAAAACAATAACTTTGGTTAATAACTAAACTTGATAATCTTTCCTGCACAATGAATTAGATGATAAATGCTAACAATGGAGTTAGCGCACGAGATATATTATGCAGCGACGAAGTGCGAATACTTTAAATAATATATAAAAAAAAGGGTATAGATGTATTTAAGAATCTCTGAAAGCATACAAAGTTTGCGAGGTCCCGCAAAAATTTAACTTCGCCTGAACTGAAGACATATTTTTAATTTGCTTTTCGAACAATATACAGTTTGAAATATGTGAGAAAATTAGAGCACACTCGGCGCCAGTTGTCTTCCTTTGGGAAAATTAACGATGCATCAATAATTATTTCATAGCATTTATATTTTCTAGATTTTCCATGGTCAATATTTATTCAGTGTAACTTTGCTCGTTTAACTTCTTGATATTTGTTATTAATGGTTTACTTTTAGTAACTTAGAGAATGAATTTTAAAAATATGAAGTTTAAATAACACATCATAAGTGTAATATAGCTAATATGAAGCCACTGCGCTTTGAATAGGCCAAACTGTGTTTTTGCGATAAGCGACAACATTCCAAAATTGCCAAAAATGTAGCGACACTGACAAACCGATAAAACCTGGCAGAAATACAGTATATATAAGCAGCAATTTGCAACAGCGACATCTTTTCACTTTGTCAGTTTCTTTGCTGTCAAGTAATTTGTAATTATATACATATCTGAACAAACGTAAGTAGAATGCTGCTGAAAATATATGGAAAAACAGTTACTGTTCATCAGCAGGATACCTAAATTGCGTGCAATTCTACAATTTAAATGGTTTCAGCTCCACTATATCCCAGGGACAGATCCAGAATTTTTGGACGGGGAGTGGCTTTGGAACAAATTTTCGAAAGGCAGGCGTGAGCTAGCAAGCTTTATCTTAGTATAAAGTCAAGGTATCAGCTCACCAAGTAAAGATCTTAATTTAAAAAGTAAAAGATATAATTAAATTGCACAAAAACTTTGCTTTATTTACAAATGGTTATGTTACGTTTCTTTGAGCGACAAACAAAGGAAATTTCAAATTTTTTATTGCTGAATTATAATGCCATTTCAAGCAAGCAATATACACTCAAAAACTGCTGTGATGACATTTTATGATACACAACTGATCATTGATACCATGACACCTGCCTGGCTTTAGCAACTGATTCTTTCAGTTTACGGTTAACTTTGTCTTTTGACAGTCTCCTCTATATCATTTTAGACACATTTTTATATGAGGAGATTTCATTTTTTTTATTTTCTTGCTCCAAAAAGGGGGATGGCTAGCCTCCCAATCCACCCCCCCCCCCTAAATTTGCTAATATTAATTTTTCTTTCAGCTCCAGGTATAAGCCAAGTGTAAATTCTCCCATTTAATGCCTTCAACACTTTTCTCTTGAATAATTCAGGAGAGTTTCTCATACCATTTACAGATAAATTAAATGCTAGCAGAGTCTAAAAGGGTTTTAAAATATCGGCAGTTGCTTTATTACCAGCACTTTAAAACTGTTATCATATATTTTCTTTTTATTTCCAGCCAAAATACTTACCAAGTTTTTGGAGACTTCCAAGAAAACAACAGTAAAATGGCAACAAGTTACAATTCCCAGTTTGTGAGGCACAACGTCCCACCAAGTGAGCAGCGTGTTCTTTCAGCTGGTCGAAAAAACAGACCACAGCCGACTTCTGCCACATTTCTACGACAAAACCCTCGGTTCAACTGTGAACCAATTTGCCATGTCAATACAGTTCTGAAAGATACAAAAGAACTTCATGGACATCGGTGGTGGCCAATCGAATTACCAGAAAATAAAGCAAAGATACCAAAATACAGCTTGGATTCCACTTCAAGGTTTGACTATCAAACGATAGGTAAACAGAAAGATTCAAGTCAGTGTACTGGAAATCATCATATAAATGAATCAGCCACAGGAATAGCCGGGAAGTCCAGATATGTTGAAAAAGTGTCATATGAACACCAATACAATTCACGGCTTGATCCCAATGAACCAATAAGAGGAAAGCGGCATGGAAGTTTTGTGTGGAAACCCCTTGTTTCCATTCCTGTTAGAAATGGAATCCATACAAGGCTTCCTCCACAACAGGAATTACAAGACCAAGCTCAGACAAGCACTAGTGACAACCAGGAAGTGGCTGGAGTCAGTAAGCCAAGCTCAGAACAAGTTCAAAAAGATTCAGGCTTGGAAAAAACCCAAAATGAATACTCAGAAGAGCAGTTCCCAAAAAGTCATGGTGAGAGGAATTTATCAAATCAGATGTCTGGAGTAATTAATAGTGAACAACAAACTGTAAAGTGTGTTTAAGTGAGTTAGAAGACTTTTAGTTTGAAAGATTCTTGGTTTGGACAGTTATGGCTTCTGAAGATCTTGACTCAACATGTATAAACACTCTAAAGTTTTTCTTCTGTTGGTTATTTAAACCTTTTACATAATTTGCCAAATATTTCTTTTTTAAATTTTTTAGAAAAAGAAACTAGATGTTAACAAGTTAGATCTAATTTATATATTTTGTAAACTCTAGGGTTCTTTACTTTTATAATTGTAACTGGAGACAAAGCTGTAACTAAGTTAAATGTTTTAATAATTATTGGAATGTGTTGTAAACACATGTGCAATGCCTGATGTGAACAAATTTGTCAAAAAAATTATTTTTTTATTCGTTTTTAATTAATAAAGGAATGTGTAATAAAGAATTTTCTTAAAAAGAACATTCCCAGCAATTTATTATTTTAAAATAACTGCTTGCAAATAATTCTATGTTACTTAAAATTTTTTAAAATGACTTAAGCAATGAGCTTAACTACAGAATACCCCACAACTGTCGATAATTTATTCCTGCACATTCATCGTTCTTTAAAAATAAATGCACAGTTAAATCAAGAGCAATAGTTGCAGGGTATTCTGTAGTTACTCCAAGCAATGAACGTGGAACAAAGAGTTGTTATAAAATGAAGGACAGGTACATATCAGAAGAATATTTTGCAATATCAACTGCTTGCATATATGTTAGCCCTGTATTTTGACAAAATACAGAAAGATATTGTACTTAAACCAAACATGTTTTACTTAATATACAGCAGGTGCACAAATCCAACCAACCCTTTTTCAACAGAAAGCTCTGACATTAGTTTTAGCTTGAAGCCACTAAGGCCGTGTTGATAGCAGGTGCTACCCCTTAAATCTCCACAGGCTTTTTTGCAAGCAAAATACAGGCGTGCAGTGATTTGCACACGTGAACAAGTTTGCGTGTGCAATTCACACACGTACTATTCACACATGTATAGTACTGAATTATAAAATGATGCAAATCAATAGAAAACTGGAAACAAGCCAAATGAAAGTGTGTTTAACCACACTTTCATCAAATTAGCTTGTTTAACCTACATTCCCTACAAAGCACAACTATTTTTCACTAATTTCAGGTTGTGCAAATTTGATCTATATCTGAATTTTACACATGCAATTAAAAGCACCCGTAATTCAGTTCACGTGTGTGCTTATGTGTGCACGTGCAATCGCACGTACCAAATGAAAAGGCCTGCTTAATGTATAAGAAACACAATTTAAATCTTGCTAAGCATCTCATAACACTTGTTATGGCCCAATATAGCAATGCAAGGTCAAGGGTCAGAACTTTAACAGGTAGGGACAACTCTTGGTTGCCCCAAGCAGGCCTTTTCATTTAACACGTGCAATTGCACAGGCACACGTAGGCACATGTGTGAACTGAATTATGGGTGCTTTTAATTGCACATGTGAAATGCAAAATTAGAACAAATTTGTACCTAACCTAAAATTAGTGAGAAATAGTTGTGCTAAGTAGAAAGTGTAGGTTAAACAAGCTAATTTGATGAAAGTGTGGTCAACCACAGTTTCATTTCACTTGTTTCCAGTACCTTTTAGTTTTTTCAATTAAACAATGTTACTGAGAGGACTTGATGTGATCCATTTTACTTTAATTATAAATCTAGTTTCAAATAGTGGTGTATTAAAAATAAATCAAAATCTGCCCATGAAGATTTTAGTCATCTCTGATTTGTAACCAGATGAGCGTAAAAGTCGAGCCCTGGCTTGACAGCCAGAATAAACTGATTTAAAGGTTGCTAGGAAACATAACTACAGGCAAGGAAAAGGTATGTATTATATATTTGAAATTGTAAATGGCCTTTAAAAAGAAAAAGAAATAGTTTTTTGGGACATTACTTTTGGAAAAAAATCCCAAGGGGGGAAGCACAGGCCCAATAGGCCGCACCCCCTGGATCCGCCACTGAAATGGTTTGTTGGTTATGCGATTACTGCTTCGTAGTATTGAGCTATATTGAGTGTGTGTTACACAATTCACGATACTGGTCGCGGAGTAATAAGGTATTAATTAAGAAAAACGAATAAGTATAGTATGGCTAGTTTGTCTCTTTTAATGTTAAGTGATAATTCAAGTCATCTTTAGGTCAAAGGCAATGCTCAAAACATCCAAAAATCTCCACATTTGGCATTGATAATCACTTCTTCCAATAAACTGATAGTTTAATGCAATAATCTAACTCTGTTAAATAAAACAACTATTTAGTTTCGCTTTTATGGGAAACCATCCAAATAAATAGCTGGCAAATATTGAATATTATCCTCGACGCTTTGTAAAACAACGTTCTATAACAAACACCCTTTTTGACTATAAGAACTGCAATCAGTATAAATGAAAACGTTTGACTACCGTCATGAGATATCATACTCGCCATTCTTGTACAATGGATGAAATCAATAAGCAAACATATATTTAAAAAATAAGATAAGAAGCAAACATGCAATTTATCGAAAAAGAAATGTTTATAAAATTGTCAGATTATGACATTCGCACCCATCTGTTGTAATAGCAAACTAGATATGCTTTACGAACGCCTCTTGGCACAGGTCTTGCCGAAATTCCATTTAAACGACGATGACAACCACCATTTCCTGATGTTAAGTATTGCACTTTTCCAATATTGCTCTTGTAAAGCTATTCATTGCAACCACAGTTTGAAGATTGATTGTATTGGGGAAATCGAGGGGATCACTTCACAACGTTCGGTAGACACCAACTTCGAATCTGAGGTACAATTCTTGACCATCTTCATCAGCATCCACACACAAAGCAACTGCCAGGAAGTCAAAGTTTTTGACAATCCTAAATAGCGCTAACAGTCAAATTAGTTGTAAGGGAAGCACATAACAATCAGCTTCAGCAAAGAAATCAAGCGGAAGGAAGTTCTTGATGATACTTGATATCGACAATGGAAGAGTCAAACGAAGGAAGGCACAGTTCCTGACGATACTTAATGGCGTCAACGGGCCAATCAGATTCCACAAAGGCACAGTTCTTGACGTTACTTGCCAGCGCCAACGGAAGAGTCAAATTAAGGAACCAAGAAAGTCAGATGCAGAGGCGCACAGTTCTTGACAATAACTAACGGCTTCAACAAAGAAATCAAATGGAAGGAATTTCTTGATCATACTTAACGGTGTATCCGGGAGAATCAAATGCCAGGAAGGCACAGCTCTTGACATTACTTGATAGTGCAAACGGAAGAGTCAAATGAAAGAAGGCACAGTTCTTTATGATATTTAACAGTGTCAACGGGACAATCAGATGCCAGGAAGGCACAGTTCATGACGATTATCGACAGTGTCAACAAAAGAGTCAGCTGAAGGAAGGCACAGTTCTTGACGATACCTGACAGTGCCAACGGAAGAGTCAAATAAGGAACTGAGAAAATCAGATGCAGAGGATGCACAGTTCTTGACAATAACTAACAGGTTCAATGGAGAAATCAAATGGAAGGAAGTTCTTAATGATACTTAGATGTGTAAAAGGGCAATTAGATGCCAGGAAGGCACGGTTCTTGACGATTAAAGACAGAGCCCACAGAAGAGTCAAATGGAGGAAGGCACAGTTTTTTACTTGATACAGGGCTCGAAATAAAAAAATTATTTAGCCTGCCACATATTTTTTTTTTGGCAGGTTATAGCAAATTCTGACCTGCCAATTTTTTTTTGACCTGTCAAGCAACAAAAAGGAAGCAAGTTTAACAGTGTTATAATTTCAACTTTTCAAAACATACAATTATCAGTTTTATATAA
>JAOBAY020070228.1:0-11823 GCA_025331085.2 Zoanthus sociatus | reverse complement strand
TTTTCGGGTTTTAGTTCCCCCAACAAAAAAATTAATAAAACGCCCTTTTTTCGCAAAATTTTGTGCAAAAATTTTATTAAATAACTTGAAAACTTTTTTTTTTTTTTTTTTTTTTTATCAAAGTTAGTATTTTTGGAATGGCCAGCTGATAATAAGCTGTCTTGTAATAGACTCCAATTTGAATCAAAAGTTAGCGAATAAAAACATGGAAATGCAGTCGTTATAAACAATACTTTAGGATCGACAGCTTTTTACAGAAATGAAACACACAAACATGAACTGAAACCTCACTTTATTCAACCGTTATAAAAATGGCAATAAAGATCATCAAATAGAACTGGTCTAATTAAAATAGCTTTTAAATTAATAAAAATAATAATAGGACAAAAATTCGTAAACTATAGTGGCAGGGCGCCATGTTGGAAAAAAATTTCAAAATCGAATCAAACACAACAAGTTCGACAACTGCGCAGCCGGTTAGTGTAAAACGGCAAGATAAAGAGACATTGCAAAAAGCTGTATTTTTGTTCGAATAACATTATTAGGGAACCAAATCCGCGGGGATAGACCATATCCGCTAGTAGATTTGGTCCCTCCTGGGAGACCAAATCCGCTTTGATATCGGGACATGGAAGTATATAGAGCAGCTTGCCCGGGCTTTTGCTCGAACATATTATGAAACAGAAACATGGTAATTTTGGTACATATAGAAAAACTTTGCCCTATACCCAAAGCACAGGTTTACATCGGGAAAGTTTTAAATAGCAAATTTTTTGTCTCATTTAAACAATTGCCTTTGTAACGTTGCGTCGTTTCTCTTCTAAACTAATTGTGTGCTTTGATCGACGTGCACTTGGGAAACGTGCTAGCTACGAGGTACCGCAGTAGAGGCTCCTTGGTTCGTTCTTTTCAACTCTCTACTCTTTTGATTTCTAATTGTCAGGCTTATACAGAGAACCCAGCGAAAAGCGATAATGTAAATCCTCTTGGAAAAACTGCTGGCCAACATTTTTGCGGTCCAAGTATTAACTCCATATTTTCTTAAGGTTCTGAACAAAATTATATTCGGTCAGCTAGCTTGAACATAGTTTCCCTAAACATTTGGAATTGTGACAGTCGTAAAACATGAAATACAAGGCCTACGGTAGTAAAATTTCTAACTGCAAACAGTGTGTTCTTTGTTTGAAAACTTTCTTTGTTAGGAGCCGAGTGCCTCCACGTTATCAATAATTTTTGTTACGCCGGAAAATCGATATTTTGAAAACCTTACAATTCCAAATAACTCAATATCTTTCAACAGTAATTATTTCTATACGGACAGATATTTCTTACTAACATACGCTGTTGACAATGTTTACTGCCCAAGTAGCTGGTTAATATTTTAAACAAATTCAAAGAACAATAATTCCATATCGTAAAATTTTCCAGGCATAAAACCTGCTTTACCGATTAGATTCTTCAAATGGTTTTCCCTCGCTTATAGCTTTAAATTCGATTCTTGTTCACTTGATTTCTATTCGGTTTCTTATTTAAAACTTGCATGGTTAGTTGATCAAGATCGTTCAGTGCAAAGGCTCTTTTGTTTAAGTTACTAAGGTAATGTCTTTCCAAAACAAAGGCGTTGAACAAATATCCTAGATGCAGACGTTTTTGGGATGGTATGTGCGGAACTTTGTGTGATGAAATAGAAATTGCAGAATACTTTAATTTTAGTTAAAAGTCCTGTTACACCTTAAAGCGATCGATGGGAATTAAGGGGCGAGAAAGGGAACCGATTTAAAATCAAGCTTAAATTTTCTCTCTGTTAAGCAGGAATATTGTATCCCTGGAAAAAAATTGTCTTAGCGGTTAGCTAAAACTTTTAAAACTTTTAAAATTACTAAAATTTTAAATGCCTCGCAAGATTAATATTTGACGAGTAAGGAGTTATCAAAAATCAAAATTTTTACTAATGGATTTGTTAAAACAATGATCACTTTCAGTTGGCTTGTCTATCAAAAGAAAAATATAAATGGTTCCTTTATAGGATTGGTTCAAAGCAATCTTAAAGTTTTTGCCGTTTGGTTTTGGAATGAAAAGCCGGGCTTTGCTTAAAGTCTTAAAACACTCAAGAGATCAATAAACGTTTTTTTTTTAAATGGAGCTGATTGAGATATGTTGATCCACAAATTAAGACCTTGTCAGTACCAAACAAGTCGAAATTTTTATAACCATTTCATAAATGGAGCTCCATTGAAGACGGCCTTGGGAACCAATGTATATTGTCGTGATAACAAAAGTATATAAAATGACTCAGAAAAATTTGTGAACAGATCGATAAATGGACTCTTTAGCTAAGCAGAAAAACCTTCATTAATTAATTGCACTAGGATTACGATGAAAATACGAAAGTGATGAGTTTACCACAGAAAATACTAAAAACTTAATTCTGACAATAACGCATGGTTTACTTTATTGAAAAATAAAATAAAAAAAACTTTTTAAAGTCTTTTACTACATTATGGCCGGTAAGCTCGAATTAATCTTCTACTTTCACAAATGCAAAATTTATTTAAAAGAAATCACGCATCTTTAACGACTTTTTACTTTCTTATATAGAAATGTCAAAAGAAAAAAAAAGTTTATTGTCAGCAGTGATCAAATTTCGGAATAAAAGTGTGATATTTAACTGAACTTGGTATTCTCTTTTCATTAACGGATCTTTTGTTTTTTAAATTTTGTATTCTTTTGTTAATTTGACTTGTTGTCCTTGAACAAATCTGCATTTTTTTGGTTGAGAAGTTTATAATTTCACTAAACTGTAAACCATACCATCGACCAAAAATACAAAAAACAGAAGTGGAACAGGTTTATATTAGAACAAAAAATTGTTCCTGTACTTATAATTTCAACAAAAACCCTTAATATCTGCTATTACTAAATTTGTTTTAATATTTACACATTGACGATCGATATTTGCTTTTTTAACAAAGAACGAAAATTATTCTATTAAAGACATTAACTTATGTCAGGAAATCTACTTGTTGTATATACAGAATGTTAGCTTAAGTCGGGTCAATCAAAGTTGCTTTTAACACCAAGTTTCTGGGGTTAAAAAATGCCAACTACCTATGTAATAACTGTATAAGACTTCCGAAATTTTGGCAATTGGTGTCTTGGTAAATTTCAAATGAGAACTAATATTTGTTTACTGAATATTACATTAATAAAAAAATTGAATTCTGTAAGGTTCCATATTATGTAATCATTTCTTTTCATAAAGATGTCTAGTTTGTGAGAAAAGGCTTTATGTTTATAAATAGATATAGCTTTCCAACCAAAACAAATCTTCTTAAAATGTCTTTAAGACTAAGTGCTCGTTTTGTGAGTTCGTTTGCTCAGCGGCAGAATTTCCATGTGTTGCGGTTACATTTGTAAAAAAGAAAAATCAAATCTTTTTTAAGGCTTAGGACCGATTACTAGTCTAAACTGACACATGGATTTACACGCTGGAATACAAAACAATCCAAATTTTACTTGTGAAACACACATTTTTAGTTACCAACATTTCAGTCCAGAAACATGATTTTTCATGTATGAAAAAACAATTAAACGGTCTTTTCTTAGTATATTTTGATAATCCTTTAGTCTCGCTTTCATATACACAGTTTAACAATAAACGGTTTCAAATACGGAAAGTTTTGTTTCTAAACTAATATGAGAAGCAAAGTATTATAGGATGAAACAGGAAATTTCAATGGCTATATTTTATATTTCTTGTAACCTAAGTTTTAAGAAGTCAGTATAGTTTGACTTGTATGTTTAAGTATTGATCGAATTTAGGTCTCTTTCAGTTCACACCTTCAATTCACACGAGGTCTGAAAGGCACGCAGTTTATCCCGCTAGAGCTGATGTAAGACGTTTTTCAAGTTATCGAAAATAGTTCTGAAAATATAATCCTGTTCATTTGTGTTATATTTTAACTTCTACCTTCTTGAATTATAAGGAAACCAATCCGGTTTGAAATGCTCCACCGAAGGCAATCATCAACAAGCGCCGCGAAGAAAGACAAGAAAGATGCCAAAGGGACACGCTCCTCCACGAGAATTATGAAAACTGTCCTGCCAAACAAAATGAACCCCCCACATGCGTAATTTATTATTAAAGTTTTCAGTATATTTAGGAACATTTAGCCCCGTCGTAAATATTAGACGTTCTCGAAAAAAGTGCATTTTGTATGTCGCAAGCAAACACGTCGAATGAAAACTTCCAATACAAAATCCACGAATCATTTCAGATCTTTGCAGCAGGCGTCTTGTAGTCAGCCGAATATTATGAGTTGGTGGCGGAAAATGATGTAGTGTTATCGGGGACAATTTGAAATGGAAACTGCATGACTACTCCACCAGGCAACAGAGGAAACGAAATCTACCGCGTCCAGGCAACTAAGATGAAATCATAACATTATTTTCAACCAGTCCAACGCAACTAATGAATTTAGAGAACATACACGCATTTTTTAAAAAGAATAACTTTATAAGAACAATGAGGCTCAGATTGGCCAAAAGTAATGAACAATTTAAGGACAAACTCAGGCTGAGGCTGAACAAAAAGGAAAACATTGCTAGTTGAAGGAAAACATCGCTAGTTGAAGCTTTACTGAATCTTGTAATTTGCCGCGTTCGCATGCAATGTACGAAGTAAAAACACAGAAGCACCGTTTCCCATTAATTTTATTATTATATCTACTGTTGTCCCAAATGATACACGTATTCAATAATAGTTGCTCGTTAATCTTAATAAATGTACAGAGATCTCCTCAAAATACAAACGATCAGCATTGTTTTTCAATGCAGGCCGCGTCTATTTGTTATGATCAGTTTTCATTATTTCAAACCGCTCACAGAAATAAGAAAAATTAAGAAGAAATTGAGGCTGAAGCAGCCAAAAAATTAAGAACAATGAGCCTCGGCAAAATTTACTGGTTCTTATAAAAAAAATCGTTTAATAGTAGCTAACTGGAAGCCACTAAGCTGATGGCCATCAAGGCCGCTAACGATAGTAGCGGGCGTTACCCATTAAATATACCATAAAAACTAGACGGCTTCAATGTTAGAAGCATGCATATAGACAGTTGTTTCGATGTAAAAAATCGTTAGGGCTTATTACCCTTCACGGGCTAGTTCCCTCGCCTAGATCATTAGTTTAGGCACTTTTTAGTGTTTCGTTCGGCCATCCTCATAAAGCATGCATAGCTATAAAGGCACTAGGTTTGGGTTACAACAGAAAATAATAAGCACAAGGGGTAGCGAATGGTCTTTCTGAGCACGAGAACAGTGTGTTTATCTTTGCGAGCACACGAGCAGTTGTTAAATTTTTCTTGCGAACAGCGAGTATAGTTAAAAAAATAGATGACCACGTTGTGGGTTTGTAGTATACCGGTAGGCGTAGATTGCGAAGAAAAACAGTTACGGGATGAACTGCTAAAAAAAAATAAAAGAAAGACTGAAGCCAAAGGTAATATTGCTTTAAAACGATATCATAACTGATTTATCATTTATATATATTTAAAAATAATTCCATAGCAGAATTAAAAAGAATCCGAGCATGCGAGCAGTTGCGAGAATTTTTCGAGCGAGAACAAGCGAACAACAGTGTACTATTTGCAAACAATTTGAGCAAAGAACAAATTTTGACAGCATTCAGTAAATTGGATGGGACCATTCGTTACCCCGAAAGCTAGCGTAGTGCTTGGATATTTACTAAATAAGATAAGAATGTGTTCAAAGGTCCGAGGATAAAATATTCACCTGTGTTTCAAATTGTAACTAATCGCTTTTTTTTGGTTTTTTTTAATATAAAACTTTTCCTTTTAACTTCCTTATAAATACAAGTTTGAAAACTAAGAAATATCTGTAAGAGCTGGAAGCTAACAAACAACTTTACATTACCTTTAAAAATCATATTTAGAAGAGTTTCTTATACATTAATGAAGTGCTCAACCTAGACTTGAAAACAGCAAATATGTTAAAATCTAATATTTACTTCTATAGCTAATTTGAATTATTGTAAAAGTTTTGCATATACTTTACATTTAACATGAAAATTCTGTTTAATTCATATTTGTAAGGTTATATTTTTTTGCTTCGTTCGAATAATTTTTAGTTTAGTTCTAACATTAACTTTCTTTGTATATGCAGTTAAATAAAACGTTTGCACTTTAAACTTTCGTCGTTTTCTTCGTCAATGTATTTACATAACTGCCATATTCGTGCTGAAAGCTAGAGAAGAGTTTCCTTTGTTGAGCTGGTGGATAATTTGCCAAATTTCCAGATACTTTTAGATGTTTCTTTTTCCTCAATTGTCCTACGAAAAATTCGGGAAACTTTCGTGTTGTCGCTTTCACATTGTACACTGTGAATGTCAATTGAACTTGGCTGAGGAACAAACATACATTTGAACGCTTTACGAAAGTCGTTACTGACCATGGCATATATTAAGGGGTTCATACTAGAATTTACGACGATTAGGAACGCGCAAATACTGAAATATAACCAGAAATATTTCATCATCACAAATTCAACGCTGTACAACTGAACAACTCTTCCTACATGAAACGGTAACATGGTTGTCGCAAAAATCACCACAAGCGGGGTAAGAATTCGTCGGGCTTTATTGTTCTGCTTAAGTCGCCGTTTCTCTTCTATCCTCAAACTATCTTTTCGGTCAACATCTTTAGCATACTTTGTCTTTGCTTTTCTTGAAATGTTTATTAACCCTTTGTGATTTCCCATGTGGTGAGGCTGTTCTTTATCACACTGTTCTGATTTTATGCCCTGCTCTTGGTCGTGTAGCTTTTTGTTGAAAGCTGTGCTTTGATGTATGCGGTGCGAAATCTGAACGTAGGTCCAGCATATCAAACTAAGTGGAACTACATAAAGAAGAATTAAAAACAGCAAGTTGTGTATCTGACTCACAACAGGTGGAAAATAGACCCTGCAAGATCTGGTTGACTCTTTATACTCCATGTAAAGATATAATGGAAAACACTGAAAGAAAAACGACGCAATCCATATTATTACAATGACAAGAAGGACCATTCTCTTTGAAGTACTGTGTTTGATTCGTTCTCGCGCAACTATGTTGCGATACCGCTCAATTGCTATTACGGTAATGGACCAAATCGAACCTCCGAAGAAGATGTCCGAAGCAGGATAAATATATTCGCAGAAGAATCCACCAAGTGGCCACTCGACCATTTCTTGAGCTACTAGCGCCAGTGGGAAAGAAATTATCAAAACACCGAGGTCGGCAACTGCCAAATTACAGATGTAAAGATTCATCACACTTCTCATGTGCATTCGTCGGGTAACAACTATACAAACGGAGATATTACCGAAGATCCCAAAAAGAGCAATTAGACTTTCAGCAATCAATTTCACTACTCTGACGGATTGTGGCTCGCGATAATAAAATGGAGGTTCAGCTTCGATTGTGTTATTAGGAAGGCTAGTCATCTCGGCTTGAAGTTCGTTTTGTAAAAAAGTCTTCCTTTTAACGTAACAACAACAAGTGCTGTAAGTAACACTGTTTGATGAGCAGCCGCACTACAAGTTATATATTTATTCTATTTCAAAAGATTGCAGACAAAACAAACCTTGTTATTAGAGTTTCCGCCAAATTCTACTGATTCGACAATTCAATAAAGCAGATTATCTGAGATGAAATGCTGCTTCGGTTTTGCCATTAGCTGCCATTCACTTACGAACCATACTAAATGCACCGGACCTGTGGAAAATGAGCTAATCTTGTTTACGTCACTGATTACATTGGCTTAAACACTCAACTGTACGCGATAAACGAATATTAAATCCAATACACAAAAAAAACACTCAAACGTAATATCAGGTAAAATTGCAAGTATTTCTTATAAAAATATAAAAAGAAAACTGTAGGAAAACAAAACCGTCAATGCTGCTTACATTCGGCGCAACATATTTCCTAGTCTTTTTGTAATTTTTGAATTTAATTAATTGCGAATTTTTAAATATTCCAGACTAATGTAGTTCTTTAGCATTGGGCTATATGTGTGCTAATGAAGTTCATATGTAAACAAACAATGTTTATAGTTTTTTCTTTGTGTGAGAGGCAGATAAGACTTCATTTTACCGAAGGACTCCAATTACTACAAATGGTGCCGCTGTGATAACAGATTCGATAGCTTTAACTCTCCAATTAATAAATCTTTACAGGATGCCTCAAACATTTGTAATCAATCCCCTTTTGTAGCAGCTATTTGTACTGCTAGCATATGCAAAATATTGGAATTTATGTAAAAGTAAATGAACACTATTTATGGCTGCTGTTGCAAAAAATTGTCAAACATCGCGAAGTCATTCTCTACACAAGTGAATATGTTGCACTTCATTTTACCAAAGAAACAATAAAAACAATAATAGGCAAAAAACTCTTATCTTGTAAATGAGCTTACCATTGTGATAATTCAGGAAATGTGTTTTTACTGTGAAAGACTATATTTAAAGTCTTTTGTGAGTCAACTATATTGCTTGCTTCTGTTTCACGTTAATCGAGTCTATCACTTCCGTGGTTGTGGCACATTAGTGACATTTTCTGACATTTTATGGATCTTTCTAATACATATTGAATAGCAAACTTGCGGTGTTTGAAGTATCGCTTGATTTTTTCGATAGAACAAAAGCGTCGGAGGAAAGATGCAATCTTATCGACATTTGTTTTCTCATTTTTTGGTCACAACTTTTTCTTATTTGTCAATATTTTAAATAACAAATTGACCAAGAAAAACAAAAATGGTAATGCATCCAATTTCGTCTTTTAACAAAAGCAAAAAAAAATTACAAAAAAGGAACAAATTTTCACACTCACTTCACAAGTTTTAGACTCTATTTATTCACGTTTTTAGAAACCTCTGGGGAAAAACACACTTCAAAAAGAATTCCAAAAAAAAAGAAACAAATTTTCACACTCACTTCACAAGTTTTAGATCTTATTTATCAACCTTTTTAGAAATCTCTGGATAAAAACAAATCACCATTTCCTGTATTTCGACAACTTTTGCTACACCAAAACACAAACGGGATCGAACCAACAACTAAGATAATTTGATATAAAATAAAATCAAACAAATCAAAAGGAAAGGATATTTTACAGATAACACAAGATTTCGCTGGCTACCTTTAATTCTGCAGTGTTTTCATTCTCGCTTTTTTAGCAAATTGAAAACTAAAGGAAGCTTATACTGGAAAGGTGGGGAAAACATCGCATAGAAAAGATGTATGAATGCACTAAAATCTACAAACGGCAAAAAATAATAAATTTATATTTTGCTGGAAAATCGATTGATTAACACTTTTAAGCCAAGATAAAAAAAATTGCTTACGACTCAGATTTTCATGCTTTTTTTATAAGATTTTTTTTATAAGAACATGAGGCTGAAAATTGCCAAAAATTTAAGATTGCTGAAGCTGAGAAAAGGTGAAGGATATTTATTTATGATGATAACCTATTGCAAATAATTCATACAGTGTTATTGAGAAATTTGCTTTTCGGTGAGCTTCTTGACTAAAGTACGCAGATAACAACTTTACAATTACATCACATAATTTTCATTTACCAAATTGCAGTTCTGACAGGTATATCTCTTGAGACAAACTGGCAAGAAAGTCGGTACAGTTTTATCAAAAGAGTACAAAGTACATGCACAAATTAATGTGAACACAAATGTACCACATACGGAACATGTACTATTTACATTGCCTAAAATCAGTAAAGATATTTTAAGAACATGTTCAAGAACATTTGAGGCTGATATACGGAAAATATATAAGAGCGTTCAGCCTCGGTCGAAAAATTTGACGTTCTTATATAAAACAAAAAGAATGTATCAAAGGGACTAAAACGGCCATTTTTCTTCAGGAGTTATTTAACTAGAGGTTGTTTTTTTCAGCTAGTTTTATTTGAATTCAAATTCATGCAGGTGCAAAGTTTCAGATCATAAGAGCGGGGAGAGAATTTCCCCAAATATTACGTAACAATATCTGTTTTAAAAATAAAGAAACCTACCCCACAACAGTTTTCCGACTGAATTATAGTCCTAAACCACTTGATTGTCGCAAAAATCACAAGTCCAAATTAATCGTTATTTCCCAAATTACAATTTCAGCTTAACAGGTCCAACTTTTTTTAAATTGCTATTGGTCAAAATTTGGTAAAAACGTGACAGAAACATTTAACTTTTTAAAGGTAGACCTTTGATATGATTGCAAACTAGCAACAAAAGGTTATTTTTTTAACATTTCGCCAAGACTACAAATACTTCGAATAGAACACGAAATACAAATGACAATTGAATACAATTGCAAATCACTTCTCGATCACTAACAAAGTGATATACAACTCCAAGAATTATATCTGTAGCTGTCTGATACAAAAAGCGATAGAAAAGCCAAATTATGCAAACTTTAAGGTTTAACACGAACAAGAAACTGTCAATTGTGCAAACCCGTAACTTGGTACATATAGTCGCGCGAGACAACTTGTGTTACGGAAATTTAATATAAAACTGAAACTCTAAAAAATAAGATTTAGAAAATATATTGAATTGATTGTGCATTGTAAATGAATTGACAGACTGATAAAGGCTAAATTACATTTGGCAAGGAATCTCGACAATATACGACACAATTTCCTTCTACAAGTAAATAGAGCGAGATTTTTTCTGAAATGTCGGCGAGTTTCCGAAATAGCATCAAGATAAAAAGTGTCAGCAAAATAAATACCATTTGAAAATTAAGCTTTACGGTGTATAATTCAAAACCCAATATTTTATTGGAAATATTTCACCCGTAGATAGAGCAATGGCGAGTCAAATGGTTACGACATTTCACACAACTTTTGTCTGACCAAAATGTTGGCCAAATTTTTGCATTTTCGAATGAACATTTTGCAGCCCGACATTCGTAAATAAACCAGTCGTGTTTCAAAGCCTTTTAAAAGATTTATCCTTCATCAAACGTATGACCACCAACGGTCCGACAGTTATGCAACAGAAATGCGGCACGGTGAAAACTGAATAGAAAATTAATGTTGGGTTAATGTCAGTCCAATGTTTGCTCGGAAACCGACGTCGACTCAACACAACTGAGAAATCCGCACCCGACATTGTGGGATGGCCATGTCAAACGCTCCCAACATTTGACTGGACAAACGTCGGGTGGATGTTGGGTGGGAGGCCCTTCGGAAAACAAGGGCAAACAACGTTAAAAAAATAAGTTTTAAAACAAAAATTGAATTGGAAATCACAGAGGGTTTTAATGCCCAAAAATTGAAGCCTATAGCTGCACTAAAGAGCTTCCAATCGTTCTTTGGTCCATATATATTAATGTAGTTTTTGAAAGGGCAAGTATCTTGTATGTATACATGATTATTTTAAACAAAACTGTTATTCCTTGAAACTTATTAAAACTTATAATGGAAAATTCGCTTTTTTTGAATGTCGTTTTCGTTAGTTATTTTATCACATTTCTGGCGTGTCGTGTTTATGTGCAATAGAGATTGAAACGTTATCAGATTTAAGGGGAGAAACGCATATTATTTTCATTTCATTTATTTCATCTCCTTCACTGGTTATATGACATATTTATAGTTTAAATATTAACCTATAATAAGAATAAATAAGAAAACTAGTTATTTCTAATGGAAAGTGAGTGCTGCGAGTACACTATTTTGATTTAGTATAAACCTACTAGTGGACTATTGCAAATCCTGCATTTTGATTGGCTACGCTACTAGTGGTCTATTAGTAA
>JAOBAY020070217.1:0-11824 GCA_025331085.2 Zoanthus sociatus | reverse complement strand
AGCTGCTGTCGAGTTCCCAAAATCATAAATTTTGTTTTTTCATCATTCATTTTTAGTTTGTTCACTGTCATCCACTTTTTTATGGTTTGTATACAATTTTCCATCGTATTTACTGCACACATCTCACTGGTCATATTTCCAGCTTTAAAAGAGATATATAATTGAGAATCATCAGCGTATGCATGAGGAGTTAATCCGTATTCATCGATTACATTAAAGAGGTCACTTGCATAAACAATGAACAGTAAGGGACCAAGACAAGAACCCTGGGGAACCCACACCTCTACCTCTTAAGCCTTTCAAGGGAAATAGGTTTACTGTTTTGTTTTTTTTTTGTTTTTTTTTGCATAAGGGTGGTGGCTATTTCATCTCTATGAAGACCTGAAGAGATTTTTCGAACAAGACAAGGACGGAAACAATCTTATAAAGGCTGTTTATCATGATCTGCAGGTTGTTTCTTTTCTTGCTAGATGCCGAGCTTTAGGTCTTATAGACAAACTTGTCACTACTCCATTGTGGAAAATCTTGGAACATCCTTCTGTGCATGTGCTCGACATGTCACATCACTATCAGACGTTGAAGTAGTGCTTTTCCTCCTGGGCAGAGGATGCCAGTGGGTTTTTGAAAGGTGGGAAGGTTGCATTTCCTCATGTTGAGATAAGGAAAGGGCTTGTGTATAACAAGCTGATTGCAGTAAGTCCCTTTTGGGGATGGAACGACCCAGCAGGTGTTAGAGTTGATTTTTGGCTCACTGGCAGTTAAAACCACTGCATTACTGCCAGACCACCTGAAGGATGGCAAGTATGATATATCAAACACAGATGAAGACCGTAAAGGACAGACTGCTAGTATTCCAAAAACCAATGTTGAACCACAGGAGGTCTTCGGCATTGTAGATGCTATGACGAAGCAAAAACCAAATGCTCACACCTTTGTCAGAGAATCTAGTAATGCAGGAAAAGAACAAGATAAGTGATTGGAGAAGGCAGTTAGATCCTGAGAAAAAGGCCAAATTGAGAGCGCAGGCAACTCGGGGTGCAAGGGAAGATTAGAAATTGAAACTGGCAAAGAAACTACAGCTGCAGCAAACAGTGGCACAGAAGAGAGAAAGAGACTTGAAAGAAAAAGAAGAAAAAGCCAGAAAAGCGAGAGTTGAGAAAACTGGGCTAATGGATACGATTAAGAAAATATGTGGTCTTTGGAAGACAGAAGCACAAATTACTTCAAAGGTTGAAGAATTACCTACAGAAAAAGAAAAAAAGGAAGCTATGAAAACGCAGATCATATTTCGTAAGAAGGTTCTAGAAGCCACTCATCCTGAAAAGAAAATTTTTCAGATGTCAGCTGTAGGACAGGTATTTACTGTGACCAAACTGAAAGAAAAGGAGGAAGACGACAGACAAGAAGAACTACAGTCACAGATAGTTGAGACAGAATCCGACTGGACTCATCCAAAGCTCCTCACTCCCCACCAACTTAGCCAGCAGAAAGGAAAGATGAAAGAAATGGTGAGAAACAAAGAGAAGTCATTGAAACGAAAAGAAGATGCAGTTAACAAGTTAGAAAATGAATAAAAAATGACGAGGTTAATGAGGATGTTCCCATAATTGCAATGCCAGAAGACCTGACTGGAAAGCGGATTGAGCAGCTTACTAAGCATGTTGGGGAATCAGAAGAGGAGTGGTGGAAGGATACAGTTGGTAATGTACTTACTAGAGGTAGAAACCCCAAGTTTATGATGAGATATGATGGGTTTAAGGACGACTACCAGTGTAGATTTAGTGTGTACGAAAATGGGGATATTAGAGCTACTAAAATAAATGAAGATTTGTTAGGCAAAAAAGTTGCAGTTTTGCTGGAGAATGATGGTGTTGATTGTGTTCAAGGCAGGTGGACAGTATTTAAGGTTGTTGGGATAAATGAAAGAGTGGATCTTAGTGCTGCGTTCCTGGTACAAATGGAGAGTGAGAATGTAGATGATGAGGACAGTGAGATTGATGATGATTTATCTGATGATGATCAAGACATTTTTAGCTTCCCTTTGATCGAGTTTTATCTTAATAAAGCATTGAGACTACTTCTCAGATAAATTTGCTTTTTCTAACATTGTAGTGTACATGTAGAAGGGTAAAGTGCTACAGTATGTTTTTTTCTTTTTCCTGTTAGCTAGCACTTGAGCCACTGCAGCTAACCCCATTTTGGTGACACAGGCCAGCTGAACATTGGTTCAGCCAGAGGTCTTGTGAATTGACAACTAGTTGGGATATAGTTTTCTTGTGGCTTCTCATTGTAAATAACTACAAGAATGTACAATAAAATTTATTTCCACAACATATTGTCTTCCTGTTTTCTAAACTGTTAAAAAATCTAACACATACAAATAAACTAGTTTTGGTAAGAGTGCAACCTAATGTTACAAGTACAATCCTCACTTTTCCTACCTTGTTAAGGCCTTGTTGCCATGGAAACAGTTACGTCAAATATTTGACATGCCAAACGACTTCTTATCACAAGTTACATCAATGGTTCAAATTTCAAAAAGATTGATTCGTTATAGTTGTAGTGCACCTCCCTCGCCACATGAGAGCTCGTCATGGCTGCAACAAGATTAACTTGCAGATTAACTTCTGCCAACTTCCGCCAAAAAGACTGAAAATTACATCGACCCTTGTGACAAAATTGAAAGAAAAAGCCCCTTTACAAGGAAGAAATATTGCAATGGACAGGCTTTACTCGATAATATGGACAGCGAAGTAGCTGCTCAGTGTGTGGGTACTATTGTGACAAACGGAGTTGGTATCCCTAAAGAAATTAAAACCACAGAAGGGAGAGCAGAGCTCTCTTCACGTATCTTCAGGGAGTGGACTCCAGGTATTTTGGTCCTGTCATCATATGTCGTGAAGACAAGCAAGGGACTCCGAAATGTGTTGCTATTGTCCACAGTTCAGCTCCTCAGGGTAGTCACTGGAGATAATGGAAAGAAGCCAGGAATATTTAAACTTTATGATTTCAAGAAGAGCAGAACAGATGTCACTGACCAGAAAATGGGAAGATACATCTGAAAGCCACATCCCGAAAATCGACTCTCGTAGCTTTATCATACATCCTGGATCAGGCACGGGTAAATTCTAGAACTAATTGGTCTTTGAACAAGCCTCGAAATCCGAAAAAGATTGATTCATTCAATTATGACTGGGACCTTGCTGAATCCCTAGTGATGCCAAACGTAAAAAGGCGTTCGTTGAATGGGCTGGAACTGATGACACAGTTGAAGGTACAGATGCTAGGCACCTTATAACCACAGATTACCACAGCCCCTGGTTCCACCAGACAAACCTGCCCAGCAATTGGAAAAAGTTATCGAAGATGAGTCATGCATTACTAAGATTGTAGGAAAAGAAGACTACAAAAAGTTGAAAGACCAGCTCCCCAAAGTAATCTTTTGGATAAAGCTGCCCATTTCACTTGATATAAAAATTTAATATTTTTGAAAGATTACATCTAAATATATGACGTATGAGAAAATTTATAATAAAAATAATAGCTTATGACGTCAATATATTGCTAAAATCACTTCATTTATGATGTCATAACAGTAAACATTAAAAACATTCATGAAGTTGTTCAGATTTTAATTTATATCCATATAAAGCAGCTTTATTCACTGTGCTAAATCTCTACAATAACATTAAAAAAACACGTTACCTATGACGTCATCAATTAGTCACAAAGAAATCACTGATTATTAAATTTCCTATTTGAAAAAATGATCCAACTAAAATTATCAAAACATTATTTCATGTTGTTTATGTAATATCAGCATTTTGTAGTAAATGTAACAAAAAATATCAGTCAAAACATCCTTGATGACGTCATTGTGTCGTCATCAGTAATTGGCCAACTCCAAAATTGAGTAGTTCTTGTATTGGAATGTTAGTTTTCAGTTTTTAAGTTAGATTCGCTGTGATTTAATTTTTTCATTATCGATTTGTTTTTCATCGATTAGTTTTCAATCGATTTGTTTTTCATAGTTGAGCGCCCACATGTGTAACTGCTGTCAATGACATTGGCGGTCGCAGACCACGTGGTTTTTGTTTTTCACAGTATGGCGTCGAATGAAAATTGTTTCATTGTTATAGTGTTTTTGGACGGTATCCAGCAAAGAAAAGCTACAATGTAAGTTTTTACTTTCGAAAGCTTTGTTTTATTTTAGTTTTCCTACAGTTACATCAACTTTATTATTGCATATGTTAGGTTTCACGGATCGTAAAATGTCAATAAAAGTCGCGTTGAACACAGCTTGAAGTGGAATTTTGCGTTGTATACCGTCACAGTTCTCATGGTGATTACCATTTGTGCACAAATTTCATCACACTAGGATGAATAATAAAGTTAAGGAGGGAGGGCGGATCTTATCTACCCACAAAAGACTACTATCCAGCATGTGGAAGACCATGCTGTAAGTCCAGAAGTGACCGCTTCTACCGTACTATGCCTGTTGCAAGAGAACCATTTGATGTCCAAAGGAACAGTGAAAGACGTATCCAACGAGATACCGAAATCTCCCTGGATATTTGAGTGACTATGTTCCTAAGTGAAATTTTCTTTTAGTCAAAAGAATCTTAAGGACTTGATTATGTTCGTTTTTCGGTTTTGTATCTCAGTGGGGGAGAAGAAAATAGTCATGTTTGTATCAGCTATGTAGCTACTCCAGTCTCCTTCAGTTGTTTTAATGCAAAACGTTGTGCTTTTACAGTTGCTGAGCATGGATTAAAACATGCAAGTTTAAAGTTCGGCTCCATCACATCACATCACAAGGCAACTTAAATTGTTCCCTCCCTTGCACCAAACCATATCGATTAATTTGTCTTCACCCAGGGTAACATTTGCACAACAGTAAGAAAATCTCAAGGTTCCTATACACCCTACGAACCTGCAAGTACAAGGGTAAGTCATTGCACACAAGTGATTTGGACACGCAATGAAGAAAAAAACATTTTACGAATAAAAAACAAAGATTCGTCCATTTCCTGTTAGCTTAAGCATTCTTATAGAATATATACATGAATATTTTTGAGAACAAGGGTGGGTAAAGTGATAACAGATCGAAATATACTTTGTACAAAAGTTATTTTATCAAGAACAAAACCCACAGTATAAAGCTTTGGGAATGGCAAGAGAGGAATGTACAAGTTGGCAATGGGAGGAAAGCGGAAAGCTGAATTGTTCGATTTATGCAAGAAAACAGCAGCAGTGAAGCAATATACCTTGATGCTTCTGCCGCAGACCGCATAATGCTACTGATGGTCAAACAGCAAAAATTGAAAGAAGTTGCACGACTTTAAAATTTGAGTGCTTAAATACACATTTAAGTTTAAATTCGGAGAATTCCTTGATTAATAAAAAAAAATTCGTTCAAAACAACCGTCACTTAAGTTTGTTTGGTGATCATGTTGCTGACTTAATGAATTGTGTCAAGAAGGAAAAAGCTTTTGCTTTTTCTAATTGAAAGTGGACACCATAAAAAAGAGTATTTTCAATTCAAGTAGGGAACTCCAATAAGCCATTTGTCCCTGCAAGAAAAGACGTGAAGGTTACTGTAGACATGTAGCAGATGTACGTCGTTCGACCTAAAATCCACCGGTTAGCAACATTATGGTGCATTCTGAGGAAATTTGAAGGAAAAAGCGTTTAGAAAACAACGATAATGCTACTCATTTTTAACATATGACAATGATAAAAGCAAAGATTAAAAATGCTGAGAAGCCACTTAATTTTAAGCCAGAGCAATCATCTTTTGATACCAACGTAAGGAATGACATGCTCAAAAGAGTATCAAAAAGCTTTGGGAAGATTATCCCCGATCTGTGGGTCTAAAAATTATTGTCTGAGCCCAAAAGTCCAAAATCCAGAGTCTGTTGTAGCTAAGCATAATATAGCTGATGAAACTGTTAACACATGAAGCTGTAAAAATGTAACTTTATGCACTATGAAGAATTATGCAGGTTTCTTCAAAAATTAAGACATTCGAACTTTTCTCTGACTTGAAAGTGCAGTCATTAATGGACTTCAGTCTTTTATTTCTTGTCTATCGAGAAGAAACAATAAAACGTCAGTTGAAAAAAAACTGTTCATCAGGCAAAGAACCGTCGATTTACGTGGAGAAATGTACTTTAAAAATTGGAATTATTGCTACCACATGGCTTTGGTCCAGGGACCAATGTCAAGCCGTGGGAAGGTGGAAGTGATTGGGGGCAGCACACCTACATCTCCAATGTAGAGATTGCTATCGGACATCATTTCCCCAGTGAGGCATGGTCGGCATCGCATTCGTGAGCAATGGCTGATTCGAAAAGTGAGTAGTAGGTGTGTTTCTCTTGCTTTCCAAACCATACATTTTCAATTTCAATATCCGCAGCCATAGATCTAATACTGATCTTTGAATGTTCCAGGGGTATACAGTTTTTCTATCGGATATTGAAGAAAATACTTGTGCAGTACTAACTTGCCTGTTTAGTATAAACCATGATTGCTCTGTATGCTCAGTTGAGTTTTTGTCTGATAGGTTATAAATAGCACGTGATTTTCGCAAAGTACTTGATACAGTGATGTTTTGGTCAAGCTCGGCAAAACAGAAAAGCATTTCGACTTTTAGAAGGAGAAGGTGCCTTTTCTGATGAAATAAATAAAACATTTGATAGTAAAATGAGGAAGATGAATATTTAGATATACAACGCTGAATGGGTGGAATTTATTGCTCTAGAACCAGGCGCTTATGACAGAATAGAAGACAGATAAAATTGCTTGTTTTTCTTCGAAAGGTGAGCACCATATAATTTATTGCATTTGAATAATAGGTTGAGGACAGAGCAAGTTTTAATATTTGTATACATTGTAGTTTATTGTTGAACAATTATAAAACTTATTTTTGTTTTTCATAGTCCTATATTGATTTAATATCAGAAAGTTTTTAAGAAAAAGAAGACTTCATCCCCCATAAATCAAGGAATCATTTATCTTTTTAATGCATAAACAAAGTGTATGTATTGTATAAAACAATCTATTATAATATTTTCCTTTGTCAGGAATGTATTATTAAACAGCCAACAACATCTACTAATTCGGAAGTTGTTTCGTCTAGAGTTATTACCGAGTAAAGTTTCATTTATTTTCACATTCTGTAAAACCTTTGCTTGATATACTCGGTTTTCATTTTAGAAAAGACCTGTCCCTCAAACGTGAAGTGCCTGAAGAGGTACAGAAGTTAGAGGAGGAATATAAATCGAAAATAGCTCGATTAGGGGATATTTCTGAACGTAAAGAAAGTGTTTCACGTCGCGAAAATCACGTGAAAGAAGCTGGTTCCAAAGTGATACAAAAATTTTAATATTTCGTTGTAATGTGACCAGAGGGTAAAAAGGTAGTAGCCTTCTGTAGCTAAACAGGTGAAGGCGGTTTGATGACAATTCATTAATATGATATAATTTACATCGAAAAATAAAATGACTGAAGCCTGAAAGTTAGCAAATTCTCTCTAACTCATTCAAATTTTTGAATTTATCTATCTTTATATATTTATGCCATTTATACGTATGTATAGTATATTCACAATTTATTTTCTTTTTAAAAGATTATTTTTTTAATTATGCTATTTTTATGGTCAATAAGATTTTTCACAATTGTCATAACTATATTGCTGTTCACTTACGTATTTATGATAATTCATGACAAACAGACTTGTAGAATTATGTTTAAATTAAGTATGATTCTAAAAATTATTTGCTAATATTAGCTAATAATTTAATACTCTTGGAAACTACTTGTGCTGAATCTGTTGAGATTGTGTTTTTGTATTTTTAAAAGCAGATAGCAATGTAACTTTCCTTCTAAAACTTGAATAAATGAAAAGGTTCATAACTAATGTGTTTACAGTACTTGGCTTTTCTTGAGTCCTTGTGAAAAAACTGTTAATTAACATAAAATGCTAGATGGATTGTTGCTGCTGTTGTTGTTGTTGTTGTTGTATTAACGTCCAAGCAGAGTATATGAAGAAATGATTTAATTTTTATGTTTTTATAAACTAGAAAAAGTATTTCAGACAACAAAAAAATGAGGCAGAAGAGCAACAACAACTAGTAAATCATCTGAAGCAGGAATATGAAAGGTTAACAAGACTACTTCATCCGACACAGCAGGCACAATCAAGGAAACTGAAAAATCCAACTACTTTTGAAATGATATTCGTTGTAACCAATAGAATAAGGTATAGACATCGAAATGAAACTAGAGAAGTTCCTAATTTTGTTTATAGAGGGGAAGAGGTAGCTATTTCTGGAGCGATGAATTTCTTGGCTGCCAGGGAGACAAAAGAACAGATAATGAACAATAGGGGGAAGTATCTGCAAGGAGTGTTGGCAATGCCATGAAAGATCACAACAATTCTGAAGATGCTTTAAAGCAAGCTGTTGCATTAAAATATAAAAATTTTTTCTCACGGAGAAAATGTAATTTCGTGTGTAAAATTCTGTTTTTAGTCCTTAACAAGACTATTGGCTACCAAAAAAATCAAATGATTAGATTTAGATGTTGCTATTCCTCAAATTGTTAGTGATGAGAGGGTTGATAGATTTGTAAAGAGTTTAGATATTGGCCATGTGTCAACTATTCAAAATCATCCTGAAGTGTCTCCCACTATTAGTGTGTTAGTATTTATGATAGATTTACACTTGGGCTTACCATGGCTCTGCAAACAACTCATCTAGTTTAATGACATTTGTAATCACTTTATCTTTCAGTTTTCTGATGATGGGGCACCCGAAACAAGTGAGCTTGGAATGTCTACTGGGTAGCTCACTTGCTGGAATTTCGGGAATTTTGGGAAGCAGAGATTATCATTATTTGCTTCATTGCCCGAGTGTTTCAGAGAAGGATCAGGTAATGGAAGATCTCTGGAAACAACACTCTGATGAAATGCTAATTCTGGAGGGCAATCTTATCACTATTTGTGGACATTAGTGCACTGTATGGCAAAGCTGGGCTAATAATGAGCTGAATCAAGCAGCAGTATATCCATCACCTTATGCAAATGTTCACAAGGAATATAATTATGTCAAAAATCGGTCAGTCAGTAGTGACCGATTATCAGTCACCTGGATGCCACCAAATAAAAGAAAACGAGAGAAAGATCTGGCCATGCTTAATTCATACCCACAGCTTTGTTCCTCAGCCAGAGACATGACCGGGAGCTAGCCTTGATGGCAAACAATCCTCTTAGGTGATTGAAATACCCATGCAATGGACAGTTTGCTATTCGCCGGAGGCCACAGCGACTGCACAATGAGCACCTGCTTAATTTAATGTAAAAGAAGGCATTAAGAAGAGGTAGATGAATGATTTTCTGAATGTTTTAAGCTTCCATTTGAAAAAGTATCAGCCGTAGTGAAAATTAACCGTGCATCAAATGCAGCTGTATTACATTCAGAAGGGATAGAGCTGGACAGGTGAAAGCAGTTGCTTCTCAAGCAGAGAAATTTGAGGAAGGCACAAGGAAGGCAGCTCAAAAATAGGAAGAAAGCAATTATGATCAGAGTAGGAAATTAGGTTGTGGCCTTGCATTTGTTGCCTGGGGATTAAAAAACCATAATGACAAAAAAAAAGAGAAATAACAATCTAAGTACAAAATTATTAGGAAAACAAGCCATAGCACTGGACACATTTAGCTACAGATTATTAGATTGTACTGAAAACTGAGATGGGGAAAGAGTTAGAAAAAGTTAATAGGCAAGCTCCTGAAAAAGCAACATAGCGTCTCAGAGATGCAGGTACCCTTTTTAATAAAGTTGATATAAATGAGATAGAATTATGCCAACTGAAAGACTTTGGCCACATATTTTTAAAATTTTATCTTTGTTTTTTTCCTTCAGCGGTTAATATCAGTGTGGACATTGGGCTACGCTCTACCATATCATGCCCAGCTATTGTATAAGTACAAAGTCGGATATGGTATTTTGTCACTTCAGGCAAAAAGAATTCAAACATTCTGGTGTGAAAAATAATCTCAAACTTACTAACCGATCTTGATCAACAGAATCTTTGGGAGAATGGGTGCAAGTCTTGCGTGTTAACTTAGGGCTTTTTATTTGCCAGAGCACCAGCCCATGCCATCAGTTTATGTTTCTCACTATGAGTCACGGTTACCCCCTCAAGTGAAACTCCTCTCTCATTGTGAATGTGGAAGAGAGAAAAAGGATGAGTTGTGTTTGTTTTGTTCCGGTTGTAAAAGAATCATTGATTTTTCATGGAAACAGAAGATCACTAAAGATATTTTAAAAGTACTTAAACCAGTCCCCTGTACCAAATGCCAGGATAGATTTCCGGATAAACCCACCCTTTAGTTGCATGTAAAAACAGTTCATTGCTTAAACTCAACTGCTGCTCACACCATTTTAGTGGTGCTACTACAAAAAGAACAGCATACATCCACGTTGTAAACAGGGCCATCCCGAGGTAGAATCTACTTGCCATCCAATTTGTCCACCTATTTCTCATTTCTTCCACCTCCAGCAGTAGATCCAGAGCGCCCATTGGGATCAAGCAGTTGCTCTCAGTGCAAGGCCAGGGTGTGTGTAGTGGACTGGACATTATATAAAACCAGAAAAACAGAGACAATCCTTCAGTAGTGCTACATACAATGCTTTCAAGCCTCCATCGAATGTGCTGCTATCGAAAATGACGAAATTAAAGTTTGAAATATCCTATGAAAACAGTATTCTTATGCCAAATTTATCGCAGCAGTATTAATGGAACCAAGAAGAAACAACTTCAAAAAAAAAGTCAAAAGCCAAGACTAATGAAGAGTCAGATCCAAAGCGCAAAGCACAGGACAGCTAGATGGATGTCTTTAATGTGGACAAGATGATTTCCCAGGAACTGTTCAATCAGATGATGAATTGATGGTGCTATAGATTGGATCTGCTTTGTAACAATTGATGATATGATATGCTTTGTGCAGTGGAAATCTGATATGATAGTGACAATTATTAATTGTTTTGTGCCTTGCTTGCAGTGACAATTGGGTAGAATATTAACTTCTATTTCTACAAACATTGCAAACGTAAACCATTTGTTATTGTTCTGTAATGTTTTAATACAGTTTGTTACAAACATAAAAAAATAGAGTAAACCATTTGTGAGTGGTCATGTTTTCAGGCAACATGAGAGACCACAGACTAATCTTGGATATCCAAAGAAAATAATTGGACCCTTTTTAGAGTTTTTAATCTATTAAAAATGAACACTGACCAATCACATTAAGTTGTTTTTTACATATATAATATCGGACATTTCAAAAGGAAAGATGTCAAGGAGTGGGCTCCCAGTGTTAGGGCATGCGTATTAATATAAAAAAATTATATTGTATTATATTTCATTGTAGAATGTGGTGTAAAATACATAATCACTGAAAGACTGAAAAACTATTAGCTAAAGAATGGAAGCTCAACAAACAATAAGCAACAAAATCTAAGCCTTGTCAAATGATACAAGGGGGCAAAACAAGGCCAGTGAAAAAGAAAATAAGACTGTGTTGGAAATGTACAGAAGGGACATCTGAAGGGGCATTCAGTAAAGTAAAGAAACCTCCAGCCAGAGGAAACAAAGGCAAGATATCACCGGGAACACAAGGGGTACCGTATGGGAATTTCTTAAGGGAACTGAAGAGCAACAGACATTCCAACCCTCCCGTCTTAGCCGGAAACCTCCCGTTTTAGGTGATTGATTCCGGCCTCCCGTTTCCTTCCTATTATCTCCCGTTTGTCATACTATG